>JAFFZR010021892.1:0-24083 GCA_018397195.1 Lethrus apterus | reverse complement strand
TTAAGCTTAATTAACCAAATAACAGTAATTTATGTATCTAAGACGAAGAGTGAAGCTTTAAGGTGCAATGACGTCATTATCGATTTTTTTAAATGACACCTCTTATTTTTTTCTTTTGCTTTTGATAGACCTCCTTGATGTTTAAGTGGTGATTACCGAATTAATTCTTTATATAAGAACTTTTCTGAAAAAAATTAAAATTTTTGTTTAAAAGAAAAAATTTAAATGTGTCATTTATTCAAAAAAATTGTTATGTAAGCTACCAATTTTTTTACATCACCGTTTAAGTAGTAAGAAAGTCTATTAAAAACAGAAGAAAAAAGTGGGGGTTGTCATTTAAAAAAAAATTATGATGACGTCATTGTGCAAAAACAAATGACTTCATTCCAAAAAAATTAACGTCAGAAGACGGCATTTCAAAAACAAAAATTGACCTGTCCGAGCGATTTACTTCAAAAACATTATAGAACGATTTTATGAATTTTGTTCCAAACTTTATCACCACACTGTATATGACTTTTACTTAAGTCTTAAGTTAATGAAGCAAACAATTTTTTTTAGAATTTATTGCACACAAATAAATGTATCACATTGGAAATATCGATTTTACATAAAATACATTTTCACCATCAAAAATAACATTTACATATTGCTATTGAAGTCATTTTATAGACACTTGGAATACGACTCATGATATCCGGGAAAAAAATGATTAATTTTGATTTGATTGTCTCGTGGTATTTAAGTCTCATTGCTATCCCTCATTCTTTTATATTTCTTTTGTATGTGCTGTCCATTTTTCAAAACTTAAGAAACACGAAATCGGTAAACTTCATTTGTTTTTGGAAAATCGCCCTTAAAATTTTACGCACGCTATATTTGGCTTCGCGGCTGTTTTAATAATTTAATAATTGTCCCATGAAAACAATAGATTTGTAATTTAACATTTAGTTTAATGTTTACACAAATTTCCCATCTCTTAACTTATTGGAGTTTTGAAAAATGGAAAACCTGTATAATTAATATTAATTTTCTATACATTGTATATTATAGATTTGCAATTTAAAAATCATGATTTTAATATAAAAAAATAGTTTTGTTAAAAGCGCCATATTTACAATCAGAACACTTGAATTTAAAGTATTGATTGATTTGCGAGATATCATTTATTTTTTCAAATATGGTGCTTATTGCAATTGAAGCTTATTTCTTCCTTCCTTTTTTTGGGAAGACAACGCGAACTGATTCAAATCCAAAATAAAGAACACATGACATGCACAACGACGTTTAAACTACGCTAAAGCACGCGCTACTTGAACAAACGTAATTGAACATTGAACAGCCGTCCATTTATTTATACGTCAATGATACGTCGACCATCGAGCTTACACATTGTAGAATGCGTTGACGTGGATTTGGGCGATTGTTTGAAAATTAGTTACGATTGGCCACGGCCCCCTTGACCGTATTTGTGCAATTACAAATGGCAGTAAATAATCTCGTGGCGAAAGTCCTGGCCGACGTGCGCGCCCTGCTTGACCAGGCACTGATCTTCTTGGTGCCATCTAAAAAAAAATAATTGATTTCAATCAGATACATTATTTTAAACGAATTTTTTGAATGTTCACAATAATTACACGTGGAGGATGGTTTAATATTTTACATGATATGGTACAAGTCTAAATAGTAGGAAAAATCGTACTAAATACTGAGTCTAAGTAGGGCAAAATCTCTTAATAGGGAATAGTTTAAACCCAACAATCTAGACCCAATACGTAGTCGTACTCCTTAAAACTATGAAAAGACTATTAAAATAATGCGCCTGATCTATTTTTCTCTAATAACTCATAAGCTTTTTATCAGCGGCATGTCAATATGCAGCATGCAAAATTCCGTTACCTCCTAACTTTTTAGTCATCACATGGTCGAACAGCACTCTTTTCTTCTTTCAGTTTGTCGCCCTAAAATATATCAACACATCTTACGTACACGAAACGGAAAATACGCGAAAATTCAAAATTCGCGCCGACCGCTACTATTGATCGAAGAGCGCCCGCTAATTTCAAAACAAATGAAATAATTCACTTACTCTGCAAGCCGAGTGCGTCCTGAAACAAAAGAAAAAAAACGCAAAATGGTGGTAAAATGCCGCCGACTCGTACTCACGAATTTGTTCTTCTGTTTGCTTTGTCTGCGTTGCACTTCCGTCTTCGCCTTTTCGAACAGTTCGTTCAGGAATTCGTTAACGTCGTGCATTTTTTCCGGATCGTTTTTGAAAGCGGCCACTCGCAGTTCCAGCGAATTGTTCAGGTCCAAATTTAAATTTGCCATCTTGTACAGCCCAATCAGAACTTAATTATACTTTGAATTAAAAACGTAATTTATGCGGAAAACGATGGTTTAAATCGCTTGGACGACATTCTGATTCTGATGCCGGACCCGGACTAACCAACGAGTTTGAAAATGGTAGATGGCTTTTCAGTTTCGTGAACATAGTCACTAGATTTTCCGCCAGGTGTGTCACAATTTATTGGCACAATTATTTAATAATTGAATTCCATATCACTTATCCTCGATAATTTAAATAATTAAAAGTTTAAAACATCTAATCGTATTTCAATGGAAATTTAAGGATAACTAAACGTGATGCTCCAGATATCCAAATGTCATCACTGCAAATCAATACCCAGTCAAGCAAAAAATCAATCAACAAACTGAATGGATTTAATATAATACTACTACATAAATTCCTCTTACCCTAAACTAAAATTACCACCAATATAAACCCAAATGTATCAAAAGACTAGATTTGCGATCAAACTTTATTTACAAGAAAAAAAAACATTATGGAAATCCCCGTAAAGTTAACTTAATGGGAACGGGTTTCTTAACATCACTTGCAGTAAACGTCCTGACTGGCGGAGGTCGCCTAATTTTCCTTCCGTGTCTTCCACTTTTCCGTTGCCACCAACCCGACCTCGGCCTATTTCCCAATTCTCTATTTTTCTGAGCAGATCCAATCGGTGTACGACCATGCATCACATTGCTCAGTCTACCGACAGTACACATACAATGTTCCGGTAGGCTGAACTCCTTTTTACTGGGCATCTGAATGACCACGTGGTTGTCCGGTGCTTTTCTTGTAATCGTGGCACATGTGCCGGCGGCATGTACGAGAAAACCTCCAAGTCCAGGATAATGCTCTACGCAGTTGATTTGTGTGCCTAAAGGAAGGGCTCCCAAAGGGTATGCGTCACCTTCATGTGGTCGAACTGTAAGATTAAAGTTGTCGACGTGTACTTAGTTATTGGATTTTTTGATTACCTGGTATGCGCGGAATATGGCAAGATGTTCGTATCACATCGCCTTCTTTCATGTTTTCGGTAGCCAAGATGTATTTTAGTTTATCGTCGAAGGCGACCAAAGCGATGTGTGCCGTCCTGCAGCCGTCTTTTATGATTTTAATCACTTTTTCCAATTGTGGAGGGCCTTCTTTCGGGCCTTCACGTTTCCAATCAATCCAATGATATTTGTGTTTTATTCCACCACCTATGCCATGAGCGACAATTCTACCACTGACGGGATCTCTACCCCCTAAATTTGTCACTTCTAAAGGTTTGACGGTGTATTTTTCCGGGTAATGGACAATTCTTCTGAAACCAATTCCATAACCAGGTTCAGGTTTATCAACCCATTTTTTATTTCTTACAGTAATTAAAATTTTCGAAGAATTCTTAATATCCGTTAACGACAATTTCTGGAATACTCTACTTAAAGAAGACATACCTACTCAACACAACCTAAAAACAAACTAATGTGAACATAGTCACAATCGTGAAAATACCGTTTAAACATAAATTTATCATATATAATGATTATAAAGCCCAATAATAACAAATATGAAAGTAAATAATCGATTTAAATACCGAAATCATCGATTTTTAATTGATTTGCTAATTGTAGCTAACTTCACGCTTTGACAAAAATTGGTTATGTGTTCTCTGGGTTATGTGTTATTTAAGTCGTAAATGCATTGCTACTAATTTTCCATTTAATAAATATGCTAGTACGAAGTCAGTACTAATTTATAGATTCATTCGCAGAAACATGGATTTCAACCCAGAGGTAAGACGAAACCAATTAGAAAGTTTAGAACAGTTCATTGCAGAATCAAAAGAAAAAGTACAAAATGTATTAAATGCTTTAAATTGGAAACCGGATAAAGTGATAGAGGTAAACTTTAAAATTATTTTATTTAAATGAGCAAAAATGTAAACTTACAGGAAAATCAACTGATCACATGCTCATTGGACACTAGTCATAAGATCCATCGGAAAAATGTCGAAGAACACATAAAAAAATGCACTTTACGAAAGGAAAATTACAATTTAGATGATCAATTCCTATCGGAGCCGACCAACAATTCGAAATCTTCCATAATCATAGGTGACATTTCCTCACGGCTATTATATTAAATTAACCTTTAAATTTTGCAGATGATCACAGAAAAATTGAGATTTTATCGGAAGCACACAAGACAAAATGTGGATTTAGATCGGGTGTGTATACGATAGTACTTTTAACAAAACCTAGTAATCGTTAGTAACTGCTGTAATTTTTTTCCAGACATTACAGTTGATTCAATTTTTAATACGCAACATTATTTGTTTATATCCTTTTTACATATCCTTTTTATGCTGAGGTGCGTTAAAAGTCAAATCGTAATAAAAAATAAACGACCTTAAATAAAAATGCTTAGATTTATTTTACAACTTTGCTATTATAATAGGGTGGAACGGACAGGACCCCGATCCAAAAACGGCTGAACGACTCACATGTACGTTCAGTCCAGATGAGAGGTTAGCTTTGTACGATTATGCCGTAGCTTCCACTAATGGACCCGGTGTAGTACCAGATTTTGACATGTAAGTTAAAAGCCACACAATGCTTCAAGGTAACATTTTGTTTGTAGTTTGAATCCAAGAACAAATACTGATCAAGCACTGACATATGAAGAAAAACTATCCAGAGAACGAGATGCAAAAAGAAGAAGAATTAAATACAAATCCATACATACTAGTCGTAAAAATTACATAGAGGTAATACGAGAAGTCATTGGAAGTCAAATGGATTTGTACAAAGATTGGGTGAACGAATGTACGACAACGCAAAATAATGTTTCAAACGAAGAAAAAGGACAATTTAATGATAAAGTGTCTGTGGAACGTGAACCTTCTATTAGTAGGGCCAGCTCCCATTCAAGCAGTTCTCATAAAAGATATGATGATCACTATAAAGAAAAATACGATCAATACAAAGAAAAATATGTTCAGTACAGAGATAAATTCGATGAATATAAATATAAATACGATCATGTATCTAAATCGAGTAAACGTAGCCGTAATGATGATGAGACAATTGTGAAAGAACGTCGCAGAGAGTCTTATAGATCGCATCGTGAACGTGAATACGACAGATACGATGAAAGCTCTCGCCGATATTCTAGCAGTTACAAAAAGTATTCCAAAGAGGAACGACGACGAGAAGTAAATGGGCATAAAGGCTACAGAAGATAATGGTTGTGGTTATTAGGAGTTGAACAAATGAATTTTGCAAATATTTTGTTTTTATTGTCTTTATATCTTGATACATTAATATAGATAATAAAAAAAAATGTTGTAAATTATGTTCGATCGGACGGTAAAACGTCTTTCAAACGAACTGTGTGAAAATTATCTTTACCATCGCTCACAGTTAAAGGGTTTTCTTCAAAGTATGAGGTTATTTCCTTTAAAGTCTTGAAATGGAAATTGTTAAACGACGACTCGCATTCTAATATCCCATCATCCAGTTGTTTAATTCCGATGTGGTATATTTTCTTTTTGTAGCGCAGCGACAAAGTGCAATAAAATTTTCGGCTGGGACGCAACAAATACGATCCATCACCCAGATCTTCCGTCAGCAACAACTCTGATCCTTTTCTGTCGGTATATCGATAAGACGATGGTATCGAGTTATCTGAAAACATTGCATTACATAAAAATTGATTTCGGTTTATTTTCAACAGCGGCAAAACTTACCAATGGATCCATCTTCATAACTACCGACAAATTTGGGAATTAATTTGGGTGGACGAGGCAAAGATTTCGTATGATTTGTGACCGATGTTACGTGTCTATTCAACACCTCCTCCAATTTATTTTCAATTTTTCTTCGATTTACAGATTCTGTAGGTAACGGTGGGACTGGGGTGTGTATTATCGATATTTTTGGTGGAAACTTCGCTTGCAATTCCCTTTCGGGCTTTTTAACTGGTCGTGTTGGTTGGTTTTGTTGTGTTTTCGATGATGTGAAATCTTCAGGTTCGTCTAACGGCGGTGGTGGGGCTTTAAATTTTGCAGGCATTCTGGAAGGTCTTCCTGGTAATAAAGGACCAATTTGAAAATTTGTTTGCGTTGGAATTTTGCATAATTCATCGGGTATTTTCGGCGGATCTTCGTAGATTTCCTCTGTGTCAATGGATTCGTGTAGATTTTTTGAAATTTCGTTTGGTTTGGCATCTTGTTGAATTGGTTTAGGTAGTAGTGGTTTATTTCCATATGGCATCGGGGAATTGGTGGCAATTTCGTCGTTTCCATAAATGTTTTCTTCTTCGACGTTCAGCTCGTTCATTTTATCTCTGCTTGCAAGTAACGATTTCAGTTTGTTTATCAACTCTTCGTTTTTACAAATTTTTTCCAAATTTTCGCTTGAGATACTCAATAAATTATGGTGGTGGCTAGTCTCCAAATTGGGCGATTTACTTTCATGTTTGTTGAATGCGTCTGATATCGGTATGGACGTTTGTTTGGTCGCCATTTTTTCATAAAAGATTTCAGGTGAACTTTTGAGTTTCGTCAGAAAATTTGATAATTTTCGCCCTTGGGATGCTGTGATATGTGGTCTCCACAAATTAATTTGGAAATCATTGAGGGTCTGTTCAAAATAAATAAATAAATAAATATATATAAGTTATTCCTTAGCAGAGCATCAATACTTACCAAAAATGTAAACCCATCTATATTTTTAATCCGAATCACATTACCATATTCATCCAATCCATTCTAAAACAAATGAAAAGTTGATAACTACGATCAAGGTAGCTATGAAATCACTTCTTAAAAAACAAAAGTACGAGCCTACTGAGGAAACTCGGGCCAATATAATTATTAATTTTTGTTACTTAAAAAAAATCATATAAAATTTATAATTTAATATTTACTGAAAATAACTCTTACACCATTTAATAAATTAATTTTTTCCTTTTACGTGGGGTCTACTGGCGAAATTGACAAAACATATATAGAAAAATGCCCTCAAAATGAAAATACAAATAAAAAAAAATACTCACGCAATCTAAAAATTCGACGAGCGTTTCGACATTGAAATCTTCAATAATTCTCAAAATATTGTTTCTGTTCGCCATTCTGCGCTTTGTATTACGTCGATTTTAAAACTAACGGTTTTACAGGAAGTCATTTAATCTTATCAATTAGACATTGTATCAATAAAAGTCCCGTACATATCCGGAAATACTATTTCATTCCATACCACAAACGTTGCGAAAACTTTCAATCAAATTAATTTAAATTTCGCGCTTAAAAATCAATTGAAAAACTGCTTTTTTGAATTTATTTCGTTTATGTAACTATTAATAACATTAAATTTTCTTTTTATTGAAGTAATATTAATGTATTAATTATTACAATTATTATTTCAATTTTATATGACATTCACAATCAGCTGATCATATACGAATCTGTCACTTTTGACATAAAATTCAATTGATTTGTCCGAGTGTTTTCCATGGCTCGAGATGCTATTTTAAACATTTAAGTAATTTAAAATGCTCGATAATTAGATTTAAACATGAATTTGCACCAAATTGTAAGCGGTGCTTGCAACGCGGGCGATAAATGTTTCGCCGTTGGAAGTGTGGAAGGTGTACCCTTCACGGTAAGTAAAAGGAACTTAACAAATTTATCGTAATTTAATTTTTTTAAAGGCCTACGCAGCCGGTTGTAACATCGTGATACTTGCGTCGACTTTCGAAAGAGTACAGATCATTCCCGGAGCTGTGCACGATTACATTCGCATCAGTTCGATTGATTGTTCGAGTGATACGGGGAAAATCGCGGCAGCTTACGACAACGTCGTTTGCATATACGAACCGACACCTTTGATACAAAACAATTCCACCCATGTGGGTATACAATAAAATCGATTTTAATGTATTTTTATTTACTTATTTATTCAGGGACTTGATTATCGGTGGGTGCAAACTGGCACTTTAAAAACCGAATCGGCGATACGTGCCTTAAGTTGGAATCTTGAAGGTACTCGATTGTTAACCGCTGGGTCGTTGGTACAACTATGGCATTTAAAATCTCAACCGGTTGTAGAAGAAGCCGTTAAATTTACTTTAGGTGGTGGTGAGACAAACGCTGATGGTAGTGATGTACAAGATGATCAGGATAAACCACAAGGTATTTTTATGTATACATCAAAATTTTGTAGGTTATAATTATGGATATGCATGTACGATTGATTTATCAAAATTCAAGACATGTTGATTATTATAATTCATAGATGTCGCTCTATTCATATTTTCTTACATGATTTTACACTATCAATGTAATTATTTGATAAGAATGTTCATAATTTTTTTCAGAACAACAAACATCTTGGCAATATGTTTGGAAAGCAAATACTGCAACACCCGTCCAGCACTTAGCATTCAGTCCCGATGGTACTTTATTCGCAACATCAGGTGAAAACGACAGGCTTGTTAAAATATGGTATGAAAATAAACATTGTAAGTATTGTCTTTATTACAATAATTTGTATTACACAATCATAATTTTTAGTTTTGTTTACGAAAAGCTCTGATGGTACAGCCGACCTTGAATATGGATTTGTATACATCGCTCATCCAAGAGCAGTTACACATTTATCGTGGCGCACAACCAGTAAATACATGCCAAAGTAAATTCCAACACATTAATTTGTATAAATTTAAAGTGTGTATTTCAGGGGATCAGTTTCAAACATGTTGGTGACTTCTTGCAAAGATAACATTTGCCGCTTATGGGTTGAAACGGTTTTACCCGAAGATGGTCTGATCAATTTATCTCAGTTGGATCCGCAAGCACATCATCCGAAATTTAGGACGCATCGCCACAAACATAGATTTATGCAACGATTGAAACACATGAAGACTTGTTTCCACATTCGTCGACATGCCAAACATTCGGCGCAAGGAATAGGCGGACCGTCTCCGCCGATACCGACTCTGCCGTCAACTTACAGCGTACACGACTTTCACTCCTACGGATATCACGGAACAGGTTAACGTCACATTATCGACGTCGATGTTTGATATAATTGCTAACTTTTAGGCGTCACTCCAGGTTTACATTTTCATTTAGCCGCATCGGTGAACGCCGAAACCGACATACCTCTTGTTCCTAATATGTCCTATTGCAATCCAAGACCGGCGTTTGTTTTGCATTGGCTCGATAACAAAGAAATGCATTTTACAATGCAAGCTGAATCGTTATTGGAGGAAATGACTAGGAAGGTCGTCGAGAATCCTGAAAGTGAAGAACCAATCGAGGAGCCTCTGATGGAAGGGGGTAGTAATTCTGATGGGCTCGATGTTCGAATTGAGGCTTTGTTGCGGGATTGGCATCACAGCCCTGACCTTTTGTTCAGTATACACCCAATAGATGGCAGTTATTTAATATGGTAGTAATTTTGTACATGTTGTTGCTTTAATAAATATTTATTATTAGGGTTGTTGAATGGTTGGATGAATATCATCCGGGTTCGTTCAGACAAGCACAAGTGTCTTTTTCGACGAGAATTCCCTCGGCTTTTCCATTAGGTGACTCTTTAAGCATGTCAACTACGGTCAGTTTGTATAGCACCACACATTGTATTAATCATTTGGTGAAAGAGGTTGCCAAAGAATCCACTAATGGTTTAAGTATTGTAAAAGAAGAGGATGAAAATAATTTAAATAATGAGGTTACTTTAAAATAAATTTTTTAATTCTTTTTTGAAATTTATTTCACATGCAGCAGATACCGAAACTGGATGATGAGACAAAGGATACATCCCCCGTTGTTTATTTGGTCACAAAGCATGATAACGGCACTTTAAACTTATGGCAGTTGACATTCGCCGATAAAAGTAAATTCAGCCAGGTTTTGAGTATAGGGCACAGGAGTCGTGCGTCCGGTCACAGATTTAGAGTTAATGACATAACTTGTCATCCGGTATTGCCGTTGTTATTGACGACGAGTCACCACAACACAGTTGAACAAAATAAATCGCACAGCAAAAGTACTTCGGTAAATATTTCTTTCTTTTGCCCTTTCAGGCGTCGGGTTTGTGTATTTTTCATATTTTTTAAATTTTATAAATGTTAAAATCAAATTAATTTTTTAAATTGGTGTGTAGGGCTTTTGCAGTGAGTTAATCTTATGGAAAGTGGACGCCGTTGGTCCTTTATCTAAGTCTGGTGGTATTTGTGAATTAGCGAGAATCAGTTCTCCCGAACCTTCGGCTTTCAGTAACGTTGCATGGATTCCGACACTTTTACCATCGAGCACGTTGGGAAACTTATCGAACTCGCCCAGTGCATGTTTCGTAGCTTCAGACGGACAATGTTTGAGAGTCTATCAAGCTGTTATAGACGCTAGAACGCTCCTTGCAGATATTTCATTCAAAGAAAGTAGACTTGTGGAATCATCCGGAAGTATCACATCAGATACAACGTCTTTTAACGAGGAGTCTTTGTTTGAAAAAATCAACATAGTTTCTCAACAAAGCACTTCACGTCCCGGTTGTATAATACAACTTGAAACAATTTCTCAAGCTATCGGGTACCAAAATACGACATTTTTGCACGTTTATCAAGAACAGCTCATTTCTGGTCAACGAACTACTCCTATTAATCTGTCGGGCAGTGACGCCATGGTTGACTTGCAACAAAATGTCGTTTTCGAGCAACCATTTTATATTGTGTTGTTGGATTGCACCGATCAAAACAGTATTATCCACATGTGGAAACTTACGATAGCTTCGAACGAACCGGAAGTTTTGCTAACCGGCAGCCAAATGTACGTACCTGATTGCAATCTAATTCAAGATGAAAACGACCTATCGCGGAGAAACAGTCTCGAGTCATTACATTTAAAACAAATGAAAGTGAAACCTCACATAAGCATCACCACGACTAGGGAAATCAAACAAGTGTTACCCTTACCTGATGGGGTTGAAATCGTACATGCCACACCTGCAGCTGGACATTTAAGCTCGGCTTCTATATACCCCGCATGTTTGGCACCGTATTGCTTTGCTACGGCTTGCAGCGATGGCACAATTAGATTCTGGACTGTTAGTACTAATCCCAACGATGTAAAATCAATGAGGAACTTGATGCTGGAAGAAAATGGGGTGATTGTCAACGCAGAAAAAGTATGGACTGAATGGAATATGGTAAAGGAATCTGCTATTGAAATCGATGGTCAGGTTTTAAATATAAGCGTTGCGTATTCTGGAAGATTGGCTTGTGCTTATAAATATGGAAGAAGTTTCACTAGACCCAATAAAGATGATCACGATTCTCGTTACATAAATTTATGCGTTGCAATTTACGAATGCGAATCAACCGGAGGCACCGAATGGATTTTAGAAGATGTCATCCATTTAAAAAATATTCACTTGCCTCGTATTACAATCGATCGACATTTAGATTTGAGTTATTTGTACGATACAAAAACTTTAAAGAAAAAGCAAAGACTCAACGAAGTGTTGCATACTTTTTCCAATGATGAACGACAGACTCTATCGACAGAACCCAATATTAAATCTACCTTGTTGGCCGTTCCAAGTTTTAGCACTTTGCAATCGTTAAAGAAATCCATAACGGAAATGGGGAATATTTGTCCGTTAACCCAAAAACACATAGTCCAATTAGATTGGGTTTCTAATGAGGATGGTTCGCACATTCTAACAGTGGCTTGCGGGAGTAAAATTATGCTTTATACACCATTATCGACGGACTTGGCCCAAGCAAACGTAAAAGCCATGAAGGAATCGATAACAAACAATCGGCCAATATTACGTAAGGCGAGTTCGTTAGCACAACCGTTATTCGTCGATGATTTCAAATGGATGACTTTAAGAAAAATCGAGCTTCAAACTGCCGATGGATTACCGGCGTTACCCATGCAGATCAGTTGGGTACGCGATGGTATATTAGTCGTTGGAATGGACTCAGAAATGCACGTTTACTCCCAATGGAAACCGCAAAAACCCACGCTGTTACAAATGGAATCGACCGAGACTGACGGCAAAAATGTGCGCGAGGTCGATTTTCGCACATTAACCCAAGAAAATCAAAGAAAATTGGCTGCGATACCGACATTGGGACGGATAAGTTCCGTCAATTTACAAATATTAGACCGGAAGAGGGCCAACAAAGAAGTCAATTTCGATTACATGCCCGATTATGGACTGTTCGAAGCGTCGCGTATAGCGTGCCCCGTTTTGCCTCAATACCATCCGAAACAATTGATGGAGTTGTTAAATTCCGGCAAGATTAGATGGGTCAAAGCCATTTTGGCCCATTTGGTGAAATGCATCGGAGGTAATCAAGAAACGCCCGAAGAGATACAATCGTGGGCGCGTGCTCGTACTCTATCTGTGAGTTACCCTGCCGGTAGTCCCGAACATAGGGCAAGTATTGGCGAAATAACTTTGGATTATGCGGAAATTACCAATATACCACCGTTGCCACTTTGGACTTTACTTGCTGCTGATAAAGAACAACCAAGTAAGAAATTTTTTTAATTGAAAAAATTATTACATGATAGTAGATAAGCTGTGGGCGTTCTGGCGCAAAAACGCGTGTTATTTCTTATGGAGGTCCCAATTTTTGGTTTTTTTGACCATGACCTTTGACCTTGACGCCCACGTGGACGATGGGGTTTTTGAGTTTGACCTTGTCAATAAATTTGGGTGTGTTTTGAACGGCTTCTGAATGGACCTAAATGGACTTAAATTTGAACGGCTTTTGAACAGCTCCTGAACAGCTGTTAAAAGCTGTTTAGGAGCTGTTAGGTCCTAACACTGTTAAAAGCTGTTTAGGAGCTGTTACGTCCTAACAGTGTTAAAAGCTGTTCAGGAGCTGTTCAAAACACACCCAAATTTATTGACAAGGTCAAACTCAAAAACCCCCTCGGCCACGTGGGCGTCAAGGTCAAAGGTCATGGTCAAAAAAACCAAAAATGGCGCATCTAATTACTTGGGTTCGGTCGCGTTTGGAACGCATTTTTTTGTGGATTTTATTGTATTTTTGAAAAAAATTTCGTTTGAATTGAATGAATTATGAAAATTTAAATAGAAATAGTATAGTAAACCCAATCCAATTCAGAATTAAATCAGAATGTCTTTTTTTTGTCAATAAATCCTATTCAAATTGATTAAAATAAAACCATTTTCTTTTCATCGTAAACCCAATCCAGTCCAACCTAATTGAATCCAATCGTCCTCGGTCTTAAAGAAGAACATCTAGAATTAAGACCGTTGTTCAATTTTTCGTTAAATTAGGTTGGGTTCATCATAAAAATTTTGTTTGTTTATGAAAATGAATGACCAATAACTTTCATCGATCATTCATTTTCATAAACAAAACAAAATATTATGATAAACCCAACCCAGCCCAACCCAACCCAATTTAACGCAAAATTGAACAAGAATTGTAAAATTAGTTTACTTGATTTTTTTATTTTTTAATGAATTCATTTGCATATTGCTAGTTTTGTATTAAAAAATGGCTCTTATTATCGTTATTTTTTCCATTATTTCTTTCTACGACGCAGTCGCTATTGTTGAGCCCATACAACCTTTTTATCAATTCATCTATTTTTTCAAACCTAAAACTAAAAAGTGAATTGGGACCTCCATAAGAAATAACATGCGTTTTTGCGTCAAATTGCCCATAGCTTATCTACTCATGATTTTTTTTTTTTTTTAGTAACTCAAGAAGAAAAAAAAGATTACAATGAATTATTCGACACGAGTTTAGCCATGGATGAATCTTTGGATACTTTATTAGAGGATCAAGAAGTTTCTCGTTTGGAACGTCGACCATCTGAGAAAACATTAGGCGTAGCACATTTCACACCGAGACAAGGTGAGCCTTTTTTTAAAAATTGTCAATTTTTGATTATGCGTTTAAGGTCGGATTTTGTCACGTTTGTTAACACACACTCATTTGCCTGGATTGTCAAGTTTGGATCAGATGCATTTGTTGGCATTAGCCGACACGGTCTCCACGTGTAATACGGATTTTGCCGAACGATTTGCGATCGACGCGGCTAAATCGGCGCTCGCTACTGAAAATGTAGTAGGACAATCAGACGAAGTAATAACGGATTCTTTGGACGATTGCGGATTGAGATTTTTGTTAGCTATGAAGCATTACAGTTATCTTTTACGGTAAATGTTTGCAAATTAATTCGATTCTTTTGTAAGTTTTATACTTTAGATGTTTGCCTTTGGTGCAACGAGCGCAGTTTCAAAAACAGGGAGTGGGCACCAATAACTTAGCTTGGGCGTATCATTCCGAAAGTCAAGAAGAATTGCTCAATTTAATACCGAGTTACGCGAAAGGTGAACCAACTTGGCCAATGCTGCGTGAATTGGGCGTCGGTTGGTGGATTAGAAATTTAAATTTGTTGAAGCAATGTGTGCAAGTTTTGGCGAAAGCTGCTTATCAAGTCAAGCAAGATCCACTTGACGCAGCCCTTTATTACTTAGCAATGAATAAGAAAAATTTACTTTGGGGTTTGTTTAGGTAAATATCTAAAATTAAGAGTAACCGAAATAGTCTTTGTCTTTGAATGATTAAATTTGTTTAGATCTAAACGAGATGAAAAAATGACTCGGTTCTTCTCAAATAATTTCGCGGAAGATAGATGGAGAAAAGCGGCTTTGAAAAATGCATATGCTTTGCTAGGAAAACAAAGATTCGATCACGCTGCAGGTTTTTTTCTACTCGCAGGAAGTCTTAAAGATGCCATTGAGGTAATTTATCAAAATTATTCCTACAAAGACTAAGTTGTAATTTCCAGATTTGTCTTCATAAACTGCAAGATATCCAACTGGCGATAATCATAATTCGCCTGTACAAAGGCGACGGCGACGTGCTGAAAAAATTGCTGTACGAAGAAATCCTCGGCTGCGACGCCGAAGGTTTTAAAACAAATTTGCGTCGTTTTTTATTTATTTACGTATTTTAGGAAATAATCAAGACATGACCAGAGCGCACCCGGATCCCTTTCTTCGATCGATGGCTTTGTGGACGTTGAAAGAACATCAAGCGTCATTGAGTACGTTATTGGTGGGAAATGCAGGTACTCAACACTCGGCGCACGAAGATGACATTCGTGAAAGTAAAGAAACTGATCCGAACGTTTTTAATTTTTACGTGTATCTTCGCACTCATCCATTGTTGGTGCGTCAACACAAAGCTAATTCCGGACAAAAGAAAGTTTGGTTACCGGGTGGAAAGCAAGTCGTCGTGGAAGAGTCCATAACACCGTTAGAACGTCAACTTTATTTCATGACGGCGCACGGACATTTCAGAGCAGGATGTCCGGCTCTGGCTCTCGAAGTCCTTTCCAAATTACCTTACGTCGTTACCGATTATACGAAACAAACCCCAGGTAATTATGCCAGAATTTAAATAACGATACATTATTTTTGTGTACAGTGACGTCACCAAGAGAAAAGAAATCTGAAGAAGCGATTGCAACCGGTATATTATCGTGGGATAGTAAACCACAACTAAACGAAAGCGCAGCCGATTTTGATTGGAGCGGACCGGTTTCTGGTTTACAGACCAAAACAGATGATTTGGTTCTCGATTGGAATCACGGTGACGACGACTCGGACGATTCAGAGGTAGGTTTGAGTATGAACATTGGTAAGAATGAGGAACTCAACGTGGAGGAGGAAAAATCTGAAAACGTCGTCGAAGAACAAATCGATATTATGGCTCAACAGTTGAAGTTCGTCGCATGTTTGAAGATATTAATGGAAGAATTGTCGACTTTGGCGACTGGTTTTGAAGTTGATGGTGATTATGTCAAAAAATAATTTTATATAATATATTGGAATTTTCAGGGGGACAATTGCGATACCAGTTATATATTTGGTTAGAAAAGGAAGTAGAGGCTTTGCGAGAGTTGTGTAATTATGCGACTGCCGATTTGGCGGATCCGAACGATTTGGAACAGACTACGGAGATGGAATCGGCCGAGTCGAAGGAACGTCCCACGCTACACGAAATTCTTATACAGGAAAAGTTAGATTTTGAGGCGAAAGTTCAAAGAGCCGCTAAACGAAAACGATGGTTAAAAGGTCTATTGAAAATTCTTCATTATTTTGTTATAATTAATTTCTCTTTCTTTCTCCCCTTTCGTTTTGGTCTTTCAGGCGTCGGTTTTGGGTTCATTTTATTGGTTTTTTCCATCTCCATTCTTTTCCGTTTTCCGTCATCATTTTCATCTCCGCTAATGTGGTCTTCTTCCCTCCTCTGCTATTTGTTGTATCCATTTTTTCCTTGGTCTCCCTTTTTTCCTTTTAATATTATTTTTATTGTAATTACAAATAATAATAATAATAAATGTACGTATTGGCATAAAACCAAAGGGTTATCCTCCGGAGACTTTCTACCGTTGTAATTACATTTTTCAGCAAATGAGACGTTACTAAGGACTTTGTTGAGTTATTGTTCACTTCACGGAGCGACCGGTGGTTTAGCATCAGTTCGTATGGAGTTAGTTTTACTTTTACAAGAATTACAACAAGAAAAAACTCACCAACAGCTTTTGAGTCCTTTACCATTTCCGACAAGTTTGCCATTATTGGCCGCCAGTGTCGCCAGCAGTAAAACAGTGATCGCAGATCCAATTCGTTATTTACAAGGACTCACACATGATATGTTGCAAACGGTATTATAATTAAAGTTCATGTTTAAAAATTAAAAAAAAATTTCCAGATCGTTGAATTACCCCAATCATCGACTAATCAAAGTCAGTTACTTGTACTGCGTGACTTGGCCATCGCTTTATCCGCTTGCATTTACCAATCGCTGTGCGACTCGGACACCTTTAAGAGTAATTTCCAGGATTCACAGGTACTGTTTCTTTTTGTAAAGACCGTAAGTCATTTTCCAGATTTTAGGATTATTGTTCGACACATTTGGTCGGTAGGCGAAGACGCATGTCAACGAACGAATCGCATCAAATTTCGACGTTACCATCAAAATGGCCTGGAGTAACGTCATTGCGAGCTTTACTCGCCCAAGAAAAAGACGACGATACGCCCAGACTCAACGTTTTGCTTTGCGAATCGTTTACCGCAACCTATCTTGCTTTGTTGTTGTACGGACTCGTTACTTGCGATTGTGTGATACTTTTCCACGTAACTGGGCATAGATTTACGACGGAAACTTGGGGAACGTACGTATTTAAAAAATTTTTAGATGCGTTTCCAATGAAAATTTTTTAGTTTATTCGGTGGAAGTGTCAAGAAATTACTGCGCACGGCGAGCATTTCGGCAACGTCGCAGACTCAAAGTGCCCAGTCAACGCCGGTGGAGGAAGGAAGTGGTCCAGCGACCTGGTTGAACAAACAGCGTGTTCGATTGAATGAAAAATTGTTGGGGCACCAACAGCTGATCATGAAGGAAGATAAACCTACTTATCGTGAACAATTCGTCCCACCAGAAATGAGCATGTTGGCGTTTTTATTAACTAAAGTAAACAATTATTTTTAAAAATTCTGAACCTAAAAATGTTTTGTACAGCCTGACGCTGGTCCCAATTGTGATGACGTGTCGAGCGATTCGGAAAGTGAAGAAGAAGACGTATTCGACAACCCGACTCCGATACCCAACAATAACGAACATTCCGATTCCAATTCGTACTCTTGGCTCGTTCTTAAATTAGCGACGTTGAAGATTGTCTATCTTCGAATAACGGAATTTTTAACTGTACGTTAAAATTTGCAAAAGAATTTTTTATGTTTTATTTATTGACAGGTTGCTGGATTGGAAGCCTCAGAGCTGCCCGTTGCAAGTCCTCTTATCCATAGTGTTCTGCGCAGGTTGCAACGTTGGCAGGATAGTTTAAAGTATGAATTAGATTATCGACAAACCCCACCGGAATACATTCCCGGTTGTTTCGTGGAGAATACCACAGGGCCTCCTATACAGAAATACAGGTACAACAATTATACAGTTATACAACGAATACAAATGTCATTTTAGGCAATTACTTGAACCACACAATACGCCTTTTTGCAATAAAAGTGCGGCGAGTGCTGCTCGTAGATTGTGGATATATTTGGTGCATCAAGAGCCAGTACAGGAGATATTTATACGAGCCGTTTTTGGTAAACGTCGGTCTATGAGTGCTCTTGATGAAGTTTTACCACATCCGGAACCTGCACCTGAACCTGTTCGAATCATCCACAAAGAACAGGATTCCATTGCAGCGTTCAGCTTAAACCAAGTAGGATTTTATTATCTAGGATATAAATACATTCTAATTTTGTTTTATTAAATAGGTTAAAAATGGATTAATAGTAATAGCAACACCGAGAGAAATTCAAGAAATGGACATCTCGCTTTTGTTGGAATTACCCGTTTGGTTAGAGGATGAATGTGAATTAGACATACTGAATCTGAGCCGACAAGAACACGATAATATACCACCGTTTTTGGTGATACAAAGCAGCGGCGACAAAGGTAAAGAAACGCCTGGAAGTCCCCAACCGTCGATGGCTGGACAAAGCGGTCGTGGAACTACAGTCGTAAGTATTTCTTTACGATTTTAATCAACGATTAAAATGTATCATTTTTGCGATTTTCTGTTGAGAGCGAAATGTAAGTGTGTGTGTGTCTGTAGATGAAGGGGCTAAGTTTTCCGGGCTGTCATGATCCGGGGTTTGTCCGCCTCGTGCTACAACGGTCGGTTCACATGCTTCGACCGGTCTGTTCTAACACTGCTATATTTATTGCTTGCTGGCCGTTATGTTGTATTTACAATTTTTTTAAAAAATTCGTAGATAAATGTTATTTTCTTCGTTACTTTGTAGAGCAGACGTAGATCACGTTTATGTTTTAAATCATTTTAAAAATGTGCATGCTTTGTGAATCTCTGTGATAAAATTTAACGTTCGATGTATCCACAGGTGTTGAAGCATAAAATCGACGGCGTTCGTCGTATAACATCGCACCCTTTGCTTCCGTTATGTAAGTTTAAATCTTCTAAATTTAAAATTTTTTAAAATTTAATATTTTAGATTTGACGGGAGGTCAAGATGGTTCAGTTCAACTTTGGGAATGGGGCCACACGCAACCCGTTGCGATCCAACGACCTCCCGGTTCTTACGCTAAAGTAACACGTGTACGTTTCTCACAACATGGCAATAAATTTGGTGTAGCCGACTCTGACGGTAACCTCAGTCTGTTTCAAGTTGGATTAACTGCAAACACGACCAGACCTTTCTTTGTAAGTTGTGTTCGATACAATTAAATTATTATTTAAAAAAATACGTATTTTTAGACACATCAGTGTCACAATAAAGGAATCACGGATTTCGTGTTTTTGAATTCTTGCAGTTTATTAGCGACCGGTGAGTAATTAGTTCATTAGATGCGTGTTATTACGTTGAAAAGAATTCGACATTCAGAGACTTGCTCTGATGAAATTAAAATAATTTTTTTATAGCGGGTCATAGTTCCGAAAGTAAGAACGTGTGCATTTGGGATTCAATTTTGCCGCAGGAAAAGCCTCTTGTCGTGGCGTTTTCGTGTCACGATCAAGGCGCAAGCAGTATGGTGTTTGCGCCACAACATCAAATTTTAGTAACGGCTGGCAAAAAAGGTGATATATGTCTGATAGACATCCGATCAAGGACAATTCATCATCGTTTTCAAGCGCACGAAAATGCTGTTAAATGCGTGGCTATAGATCCACACGAAGAATATTTTGCAACAGGCTCCGCCGATGGAGATATCAAGGTATACATTTTATTATCAAAAGAGAAGAAAATTGTAAGAGGTGTTATATAATGAGAAACTATTATGGATATTGTGATTTGTGATTGACTATGTCTTTATAAAAAATTTTTTTTAGATATGGGGAGTTTCTGTTCCAACTGTACTATTATCTTTACCAGCTGAACACGCCCGAAGTAGTTTCTTTAAAAATATCGGGCAAGGTGTCACTCAACTACACATCGATTCCCACGGCAGATTGTTTTCTTGTGGAGCTGACGGAAGCATGAAAGTACGACAACTACCCGATCGTGAATCTTTGCTTAATAATCATCATTAGCTTGCTTAATTTCAATGTTACTGCTGTTATAAATATCTATATGTATGCTAAGTTAATTTGATCTCTTGATGTAATGATAAAGGATTTATTTGGATATTTTCTTTCGGTTCCATTTGTAGAGATAAAAACGAATAATTTTTGATTGTAACACCGTTCTATAATGAATTTTATCAAAGATGTTCTATGTGATAGTTGTATTTAAATGTTTAAAGTTGTATGATTAAAATGTTAAGAAATTTGTGTTTTTTTATTTAATTTATATACAGTGACCGGCATAAATGTTGCAACATATGGGAAATTTTGTTATTATTGAAGTATGGTAAAATTCGTTTTGGGAATCGGTTCAGCATGTCCACAAACCCAAAATTCGTTTTGTCACATGTCACGTGACCACTATGGCGGGTAATTTAAAAATATATGCTACTAATTTGCAAAAAGTGAGGTTACATGACATGATATCCCAAAAAGCCGCTTTAAGCCCGCCATTCACTATACGAAACCAGACCCGACTCCTAACTGATACCCGACACACGACTCCATACACCAACCGAGGTGCGACTTGTCAGTCATTACCATTCATTATCGGATTGGTCCGTCCCGACTTGTCCGCCGACCGATCCGCAAATGAATGGTAATGACTGACAAGTCGCATCTCGGTTGGTGTATGAAGTCGTGTGTCGGGTGTCGGTTGGGAGTCGGGTCTGGGTTCGTATAGTGAATGGCCGGCTTTAATCCTTCTACCGTTAAGTGTCGGATTACAAAAGTAATGTACTACAATATATACATAACATAATTTTTAACTTTTCTTGATTAATTTGTTTCAAGACTTCCTATCTCTAGTCAGGTTCTCTAATTTCTCTCCACTGTATCTCCCAGTTTTCGGCTGCTTCCTGTACCTGTTTCTCCCACTTCATTCCAGGTCTGCCTACTTGTTCTTTTCCTCTGCCTTCGCGTCATATACTCTTCTAGTTATCCTGGTATCGTCCATTCGGAGAAGGTGGCCTATCCATCTCTCTTCTATCAGTGTCTTTATAGGTTCACTTTAAGTTGCTGTGTTATCCTTTCATTTCTCACTCTGCCCGTGCTTGTGATTCCTTCAATTTTTCTTAGAAATCATGTTCATTGCAGTGATTCTGCTCTCATTTCTTCTATTAATTGTCCATGATTCGACACTGTAAATAAAGGAAGGTCTTACCACTTTCTTATACACTTCCGTTTTTATTTCTTTCGGGATCTCTTTTTTCATCAGGAACGTGTTTTTGAGTGCATTATAGGTTTTTCCTGCCTTTCCTATTCTTTCCGTTATTTCTCTGTCTATTTTTCCCTTGTCTTCTTAATCCCACTCCTTTTGTCCCCTTCTCCTTTGGGTTTATCTCTAACCTTTATTAGGTGTCGAGAAAAGAAATAGATTATGTCAGTTATTTTAAATATAAATAAATAAAACATTAAAATATTAATTTATTATTTATTGTTGGCAGCACTGTGAGGAAGAGTGTGAAGTTGGTTTTGTGTCGTAAAAAAAGGGACGCTATATGTATTGTATTTCTGTGACGTATTTAGTTTTATTAAATTAGTTGTTAGTTTAAAGTCGTTTCATTGTTAGAGGAGTTAATATTATTAAAAATATAAAACTTATGCCCAGTTGCACCAAGCGACGATTAATTAATCCGGATTACTTTCTCGGAAACTATTGTCATGTCTATTGTTATAATAATTATTCCTATAGAAATTAATCGCCGATTAACTAATTTGCGTTAGTGCAACTCGGCCTTTATCTGATTCGACTAATTCTTTAAAACAACGGCAATTGTAACTTTTATTTTAATTTCTTCCTGTAGCAGCAAATTTTGTTTCTCCAATAAAGTTTTCAATCTATTAAACCTATTAGATTCAACAATTTTTCTATTGTAGTTAATGGTTTAACTGATCGCTTTATGTTTAGACTATACGTTATAAATAATATCCTTCTCTCAATTCCATTACTCACTAAACAATCTTTATTAGCCTAATTAGACCAATGGGCTATTAAGGACTACTGAGGTCTTTCTGCCCGTGGTAATTAACACACAAATAGAATTTACATACAAAATATTTAACATCATATTATATTGCAAAGAAATATATTTTTTTATTTAATTTATTTTTATAAAAAAAGTGAAGTGCTGAAATATTAAACAACTTATAATCGCAAAGCGAAATATAATGTTACATAAAGTACTTATCTGAGGTCGTTTAAATTTAGATGTAATTAACCCAAAAAATATGCGATTAACGACGTCGAGTGTTACACTAAAAGCACTGAAAGTATATAAAACACAATTATCGCAAGTGACATACAAATTGTTGTTATCGCATTCATCGCTATAAAAATCCCGAGTTTAGGATTATCATTTTATTACCAAATAAAAACGCGCATTAAGCAGTTATCTGATGTTCTTTCTTTTGACCGAACGTACGTAAAATGGCACCATTACCTCAAGACAATTTAACAGCCATCTTGCATGGGATTAACGATTTACGTCTGGTGAGTTCATTAACATCTAATTTATTACGAAAATTGAATTATTGCCATAAAATGGGCATTTTGATGTTTACAACCGTGACATTTTTTAGGAACAAAGACCAATACCAGTACCTAGAGATGACCGTAAGTACAAAAATAAAACAAAAATATGTATAAAACGATTAATTTGCAGAGGTTTTGCTACGTATGGAAGCCGTGGGTATATGCGGCTCAGATGTCCATTATCTAGTCAGAGGTGCAATCGGACCTTTCGTTGTGAAGAAACCAATGGTTGTAGGTGCGAAAATATACTTTGTTCACGATAAGATTACAGTGTTGACAAATTTATGTATGGTAGGAATCATGAGAGCTGGCGCGTCAAGGTCATATTTGAATTGTATGAATCAAGTTTCAGAAATCGCATGTCTATTATCAAGTATGTTATATACATTTACTATATTGCATACTTCATACTTATCGATAATCTATGTGACATAATCTAGAAAATAGGTTAGCACAATACCGTTGACATGTGACATGTCAATAGGTCTGTTTGGTATCCTGAACTACACTGGTGCAGACTTTTTTGAAATTAAACATTTATTACAAATTGATGCTGTTACTTAAATTCTTTTTGATGAGCTGAATAAGTGTAAGTAGTGTTAAGCTACATTCACTCAAAATTTAGTTCGAAAAAGTGCACGGATTGCATTTTGTAGTGTACACTTTTCTACACCAGTTCAGGA
Source organism: Lethrus apterus (assembly GCA_018397195.1). Classification (NCBI taxonomy): domain Eukaryota; kingdom Metazoa; phylum Arthropoda; class Insecta; order Coleoptera; family Geotrupidae; genus Lethrus; species Lethrus apterus. The sequence continues at coordinate 372 of JAFFZR010021892.1, read as the reverse complement.
TACCTAACAGACCTAATCTTGCATTTAATAACGACATACGTTTTTGTTGTTCCATATAATTTATATAGCGGACTTACGTTTAGTTTTTATCTCTTTCATCAACATGCGAACCAAATGTGAGAAGGAAACTCATAGTGTCGAAAATTGTTGCATTCAAATGGCCTTGACACGCCAGCTCTCATGATTTCGACCATACTTACCTAATTTTAAACCAATAATTGCAGAAATAATTTCATTGTGTTTACCCATCGGAAACAATTTACCACTATCGTACATTGATACCAAAAGCTCATGGGAACTTTTACCAAACAATACATCTTGCTCCCGTAACTGATAGAAAAGCGTCGCAGGTATCTGAACAGAAGCCTCCAC
>JAFFZR010021891.1:0-25051 GCA_018397195.1 Lethrus apterus | reverse complement strand
ATAGCGTACATACTGTGCTGTAAACGTTAATGTTAGTTTTTCATTAAATTAATAAGTTATAAGTTATAACTGTTGTATAATAATTTGTTGTATAATATTGTGTAATAATATATGTATATTTTTTTCGAAACTTGTATCTAATAAAAATGTATAATCCGCCTCTTAATTTTTTTTTTATTACATCATTAAGACAGAATTATAAATAAAAAACCTCTAATTAATTGCCTGGCGATAAATATGCTAGCGATCAATTGTTGGGTATAAATTGCTTGTGGAATCAATTGCTGTCGCGGTAAACTGCCAGCGATCAACTGCTGGCGGTAAATTGCTGGCGGTGAATTGCTGGCGGGAAATTTTCCTAGACTCTTTTATTTCATTGTAATTATTGCAGCGAACCCAACTAAAGTTGCAACCATTTAAGAGTTTTTATTGAGTCCACACGGCTTTTTCTCACATTTACGTTGACATTAGTCAATCTTTCAATGTAAACATAAACCTTTTTTAAATTATACTTTCTATTGTTTTACACTCATTCTTCGAGAAAATTGATAAAAAGGGAAATCGAAGAAGAATTCTTTTTTTTTTTGATGTATGTTAGTATTCTCCACTTTATCTATGTTCCCATTTCCTGTTTTTTTTTTTTTTTTATTAATAGCATTTTCGTTCTACTTTCTCTTCAACTAACTACTTCTTCTTTTTATTTCTAACTAGTCTTAAGATTCGTCTTCGCTATTAGAATCAATATTTGTCCACTGAAAGATTATACATCTTTTTTCTCTTTTTTTATTTTTTATTTTTATTATTATTATTTTTTTTCATTTAATTTTACCCTTTCTGCCACCTCAACAGGTCGAACCCAATTACAGAGTGTGGTGTGGGTTGCGGCCACGACCGACTTACAGTTGTTAGAAACCTATTCCAGCATGTGCTAGAAGGACTAGGGAAACGTGAAAGACTAATCAGAATAAACTTCATCTGTGAAATAAAATTCCAATGTCCGTGACTGAGATTTGAGCCTTAGACCTTGAGATTACTAACCTACTGATTAAGCCACTAGACCCATCATCCCCTAATTATTAATCCTTACTATTAACAAGTTTTATATTTGTTTTATGTTTGAACTTAGTACTTATTACTCAATACTTCATCAGTCGTTTTTTCGTATAATGTATATTTCTCTGGCATTCTTCCTTCCCGATTTTGGCGTTAATCCAATCACTATGAATGTATTATGCACCGCTGTATTTTTTAAATAAAATTCTTAATGAAATTTATTCGTTTCGTAAATATTTATTCGTGCGTAAATATTTATTGTTGTGTTCGCTATTTTGTATTTTATTATTAAGCAAGATATTCTTGGATTTTTAGCTTAAATTTTGTTTAACTCAATGATAAATCTTTATTTCCACCTCAACAAAACTGTTTTTACTTTTCGTTTACAATTCCACTCTTTCTCTCCCTTTCTTATTTCTAGTAGTGCTTGCACCCAATTCTTTATTTCATAACGACACGATTGTATCGAGAAGTTGTATGCGATTGTGAAACCTGAAATATATTTTTAAAGGAAAATCCATCTAGAAAACCGAGAAATATAGCCTAGAAGATGGGTAGATCTTATACAGAATATAAGGCTTTAGGAAGAAAGTTGAAAGATCGATTGGAATTTATATGAGTTAGAAAGTTGTAGCAAATTTGAAAACGAAGATACAGGAACATGTTTACAGGGAATATTTCATAAACGATGACAGTGGACTGAATAAGAAGAAACTCTAAAGTTACTTTCATGGCGATGTAGTTGCAGAAGCAAGAAATGAAATAAGTTGTTAAGTTTCCAGATAAATGAGATAAAATAAAATTATTAATACGTAAACAAAGAAAAATCATTTAGAAGAAATGAATTTAGAACAATGAAACATAAAGATTTAATCTAAATGGAGAATTATGTTAACGAACATAAATATAATGAGATAAAGATGTATGAAATGTAAAGTCACAAAAAATATAAGAAAGGCTGAAATTGTTGCGCAAAGACGCGATACTAATAAATTACTCACATCGAAACAAAGTTAAGACAAACTTCTTCATTTAAATTATATACCTACCTGCACTCTATCCTCCTTGTTAATCATGCTTCAAATCATGACTTCTTGTTTAACCGAGTCATTTATCTTCTGCATTTGTAGGATCTCAATCCAGATCCGGTTTGAAGCTAACAGCTAAGGCTATCATAAGGAAAAGCCGAGCTATTTTGGCCTAATTGTTTTGTTTACAAATGTGTTTTATAGTGTATTTAGTATAAACTTCGAATCGAATCTATTTTATTTTTATTTTACTTTTATTTTAGAGAGAGAGAAAATGTTATAACTTAAATAATGTACATTTCGCATTATTCTTCACAATATGAACTAAATATGATAATTAAATTATTATAATATTGAATTAATTTAAAATGTAATTATATAAGCAAAATTCATTTTAGGTTATTTATCAAAACACTTTTTTTTCTATTATTTGATTAAAAGCTTAACTGTTAACATCAATTGATAAATTTAAGTTTGAAAAAAAGAAAAAACAATTTATTTAAGCCGTTTTCTTTATTTTAAAGATATTGAAATTTTTTCTGTATTGCATGTATGTATGTATAATATAGGTAGGTATAGGGTATCAACGTAATATTGAATGTGGTCAAGTCGTTAACAGGTTTAAATCAGGTTTTTAAAATTAGCGACTAATGGCAGTCGACTTTTTGACAGTTTTATTTAATCTTTTTCAAGTGATTGTAAATTAAAAATTAGTCTGAAGGATAATTAATTATCTTTACGCATTAAACATGAAACTCATGTAAATACAAAATTCATAATTGTAATTGCCGTGGAATACATAAATTATTTATTTATAATTTATATAAAAGACTGTTTTCAGTGAAATTCCTTTACTATCCATGTCATTATTTTAAAGAGCCACGGTCGCGGTTTATAGTGAATATTCTCTCTATATTGTGTCATTATCAACCGTATGCAATTTTTTCAAATATTATTTTTTTCCCTTTTACTTTTAAGTTGTTCTCTTGTTCCTAAGCAATATTTTTACAAACCCTATCATTTACCTCTTGAAAATCTTACCTTTGTCAATCAGTTCCTCTCTACCCTTCCACTTTGATTTCCATTCCTTACTTTCTCTGAATCTTTCATAAAAGTCTTCCTTTATGTCACATAATTCTTTTAGATGAACATATTTAAAGCTTTATAATCCAGTAATCTTTACCATTTTCAAATATGTAATAAATGAATACCGAAAACTAAAAACGGAATAAAGTTTAATAGTTAATTGGATAGAAATGGGTAATTTTTTCGGTAGTCCGTTTAACAGTAGCGCACTCTATTGCCAGAGTTTTAAATGGTTAGGATGATAAAAAAGAAAGCTGTTAATTTTATCCATTGTAATTCGAACAAATATAATTTTATTAAACTTTTAAATTTTTCTGAGAGTTTTGGAGTTTGTTTATACTTTTGTTAAATTTAGTTATTCGTTTATATAATATATTTATGTACATATATATAAGAATGTGTGAATATTTTTTTCAAAGAAAAGGTAAACAAAAACAATCTGACTTATACACATATAATAAGTAGTCTTATGTCTAATCGGTTACATATAAATATTTGCAAATAACTCGTTAGTGCAAATATAGAACAATTTATGACTGGCAGTGTACAGCGTTAATAATAGATAAACAGCAAATTTACAAAATTATTTGTAACAAGTTTTAAAATAATTGCCTTAACGACAAACGTGCCAAGACACCTTATGATATGATGAAAGCAGTTTTATGATATCGTCCAAAATTGTTTAATCCAAAAACTCTCTAATTCTAATTGTCACAATTAATTCTGATATATTTACAGTTCAAATTTATATTTTTAACTTGCTCTTAAATTGTACTGTTTTCACAACAATTTTAAATGTAATTATTTTATAATTGGCAATAATATCAATGCAATAAATTAAAAGAGGAAAAATAAAAATTGTGAATTTGTGCGCCATCTCTTATGAAGTAGATGCACAATTTTAAACGAAACTAAACTGTAAACGATGAATGTGAGCCTGTTAGTTAGGTATTTCGCCGCTAGTATACAATATAAACAAATTAAGAAAGATCCCTTTTTTAATTTGTTTAATGCCAATTTACATTCATAATTTATGTAATTTTCAACTTACATTGGAGATTACTTTCCTACATAAGGAACCATTTAAAGTACATAATAAATCTAAACATTTCCAACTTTGATTAAGTAAAACATAATGTTGTGAAGTTGATACAAAATTTAAATAAAATTAATAAATAATTATTAATAAATTAAACAAGAATTAAATAGACGAATAAAAAAATTATGTACTCTATCCTCAACCACGTACATCTACTATTTTAAATTTAAATGAATGTTTTAAAATCATTTCCACTAACACCCAATTTATTTTTAAAAAAATTTAGTAAATTTTGTATTGCTTTTTTTAGACCATATGTTTTTGGCTTAATACTTATGGACTTATATTTTATTCTTGAGCAGGCAATAGTAAAAGACAAGAAAATTAATGAACATATATTTATTAGGAAACAAACAATGCGTTTTTCAATTTAAAATTTTATTCCAGTTTTAAGTTTTACGTGAAACATGACATCTTGCATTCTGCATTATTTTATTTTATATCCTATAAGTTGCAATTTATTTGTATTAACTAATTTTATGTGAATTCTTTGATGTGGTATTTTATCTGTCTTGGAACAGAAATGGAACAGAATTTTCAGCTTAAATTAACAATAACTAGTCATATAAAAAAGTATTGAAATTTTAGTTGTATAAATAAAAATGTTCCTTGTATAAAGGAAAATTATTGCCAATCTGAACAGGCATAATGACTGAATATTCATCATTCAAGGATTGTAATTTTATATGTAAGACGCAATATGAGAAGGAAAATGGAAGAAAATGCCAAGCAAATATTTTTTATGGATTATTAAAAAAAATATATATATGCTTTTCGTTACATTTAGAAGAATACTTCACATGTACGACCAAGCTGGAGAAAACACAGGGAAAAAGGTACGTATAGTAATGATACCAGAGTAAAAGTAACTTTTCTAGTGTTTATAGTTAATACTTTAGTGAAAGAAGAAAAGACAAAAGAACGAAAACAGAAAGAATTAAAGAAATAAAGAAATGGTTTCACGAAAATGAAGAGGGTATTTTTTTATAACTAGCTATTACGTGCTTCACTAAAAATGTTTAAGGAATTTTCAGCTTTGTAAATTTTCTATTCAAATATTTATTGTATAACTCACTTTGTATGATAACAAGTAGATGGAAAGATGATAGGGTTTTAGGGCAAATAAAACGACAATTTCCAAATAAATGTATATATTTATTATACTGTTCAATGAAAACACAGTCACAACATCTCGAGCGACCCGTGGGACTCTTCCTGTCGTCCGTACAGGCGCCGAAACAATTGCTGTACACCAAATAGTAAAATTGTCTAATATAACATGGATACGGCACACGCTAAAATAAAAACAAAAGCAACATAGGAAGGTGCTTTTTCTTCGCACGCTCATGAGTACTTTGTACGTATATAGTATAGTTATACGTCGCCACGCCTTCTAACATACGCGTACCAACACACATGGGGCCAATATCCAAAACGACCCAACTCTATATATTATATATAAATTTTCATATATATACAAATTCATTTAAAAATTCCTAAATGTTAAATTTTCCTTAAATTTATCAACCTAAAAATCTCTACAATAATTTTTTGTCAATACGAAATTTTGATTTACACCAATATAAATATAAAAATACTCTTAAATTTTTTTTACACATATAATCTTTTATTGTGGTCACAAAAATTTCGGATATCGGCCCGATGAAATAAAATTTTGAGCTATATCGATTTTTTTCACGTTTTTGTACTAAATATACATTCTTATTTCGATTCACTATCGACGCCTAACCTTAATTAATTACTGTTTTGCTGCGGAGCCTGTTTGCTTTATATTTTAAACGGCTGTGGCGGATTCGAATATTTAGAGCACCAGTGACCAATAAACCAATCCCGACAACATTTTTGACCACTGATTTACATTCCAGGTTTTTTTTTAACTCAACTACAATCATTTGCCCTTCATTTAAAATTAATATAAGGATGCTGTAAACATAAATAAAAATAATATTATTTTTAATTTTCAACATTTGTAAAAAAATCGTCACAAAATAAATTTTATAAAATGAGTTATCAACATTTTTCGTTGTATTCAATTTTGCAAGACTTTATTAAATTAATTATACCAGTAATTTTTATAAATTAAAAAATTGTAGTATTTCAAAAGACAATTCGTCTGATGATTTCATCGAGGGCAAATTACGTTTGTATTAAATTTGAGTTAATTTAAAAATTTTAATCGAAAATCATTTATGAAAAATAGCCAAATGGTGGTAAACTTCATTTAAGATATCCATGCAGCTTTATCAGCTACATTTCCGGAAATTTAGAGGCCAAACTTTTAAATTACAGTGGTCACTTTTTTTCTTTTTTGAAAAATGACGATTGTCAAGTAGTCGTTGTCGAGATCGTACAGAGGAAGACAAAAATAGTCAACTGGTGACTTAAAATTAAACTTAATAGGGTTAGCAGTGACATCCTTTTTTATCCTCACATCGATATATTGCACTTTTTGGAAACCGATCAAAACATGCGGAAATTTTGAATTTTATTGTGGATTTAATGGTTAAAAAGGTTTCGAAATATATATGGTGGTGCAGTGTATGTACATATATATGTATATATAGACACGTGAGTATAGGTGAGAAGCTATTGTTTAATATTAATAAAGATTTGTGGTTTCCATGTTTCCAGTCTTATCAAACGTGAGAAAACAGATGCCACTGCTATTAACAAATAACAATAACAGCTAACAGAAAACTGTGTAACATGGATTTTCTTTCTAACTTAAACCATTGAATCTGTATGTTTTATTTCTACTACTTCTAATTCAAAGTTACTATATACCACAAATAGTAATAGCATCACCAATGGCCATTTAATTGTTTCTTTAAATAGCCTGGTTTAGCCACCTTAGCATAACAATATAATATTTATGAAATAACCTTATGCTTATGATATCGAGTGCCCCTTATCTTAAACCAAATTTAAGTACAGTCGTAATGTTGAACCTTCTGATGCGTTTTGGTTGGGCATTTGTGACTATTTAGGGCCCGTAATTTGTAATTTTTTTCGTAAAAACAACTTTGAAGGCACTTTTTTGACGGACGAATTGGCCCAGTGAAATTTTTGAATGTGTATGAATATGTATATAGAACCGGTTTTTCTTTCGAAAATTTCGATAAAACTGTAGTTTCGTTTCATTTTTGGTTGGTTGCCTTCATTTTCTATTGTTTATCAGTTTTAGTGTGGCTTTTTAAAATGACTATTTCAAGTTGAGAACGCACCAGATCGTTCAGCTTTACGGAAACTAACGATTGCTACAACGAAATTATCATTTTATTTTGTATATACATTTCCAAAGACTTTACAAAATGTAGACTTTGGAAACACAGTGATTGGTTTGTGAGAAAATTATTTTTTTACCTTAAATTAAGATATCGACGTCTAGTAAGCTACGCTGTAATGTAATCGTAACGTTAACGTAACGCAGTTTTTAAACATAAGCTGTTTAAACTTAGTGAAAAGTAACGGAGGCACCCGATGTTAGATTACCAACAATTTTACATGTATACTACAACTCACACAAAATGCTATGTATTACATATTGGACTAGATTAGTTGATAATTAATTTTTATGGAAATGGTTTTAAAAATCGTCGGTATCAGGTGATGAGAAATGACATACACTAGCAAATAATCACACTATAACGGTAGGAGTTTTTTTTTTCGTCATAAGAAAATAGAATAAGGCAGATTTTGGTTATACACACTCATATCATTTTTGCTTCAAATTTTTTTTTTTTAATTTTAAGGCGCAGAGGTGCTTAAAATAAGCTTGTACTTTTTTCGTGATATTTTTAAGAAATTTTTACTTTTTGGAACCGGTGACCTAAACGTTATATTTTTTCCGAACAGTGTTTTTTAAATCTGTAAACCATTAAAGTTCTTCTGTAACTTAAGAACATGTGAACAGTGCGACTTCGACAACGCAAATCAAATTGTTTAATCCAAACGATATAAATTAAAAGTAATTATTTTGTTAAACAAACTATGTTAAAAAAAAATCAAATATTAATACAAACGAATTTAAAATATAGATTGCTTAAATGATTTAAAGTAATTTATATAAGTTAAATGTTACAGTTGTTTTACGGTTGTTTAAAGACGCATTGTTGTATGTTTCTCGAATGTGTGTGCATAAGAAACCAAAAATATTTCGCGAACGCAATTACAGAAACAAATTAGTGTCGTAAAAACCCGCCAAACGTTTTTCATATATAATGTTTATATTAAAAATGCTGCTGCAGAAAAACCGAAAACAGAAAAATCGGATTGAACATGCTGATATAGGGTCCTACCTAGGTTTATGTATTTTTTACGGGGGGGTAACTATATACTACATCTCCCCATATCTTGAAAGGGAACTGCTTGGAGCGACCTCAAAAATTACTTTACAGTCTCATCCAGAAAGCAAATGTAATTCCTCCGTGACCTGATCAACAAAACAGGTCTTTTCTGAATTCATCTGTTTTGAATTGTCTTTAACAATTCGATGTGTCAAGTATTTCATGTAGTTGTGATACGATTTTTATTTTCATCAAAATCGCTTTGGTTTAGTTCGTTTAAATCAGCTAATTTCTGCAGGTTTTGTTTTTATATTATAGATGGGTGAATTGTCAAAACCAACAGTATATTTTTGAGGTCTTAGTTATGTCAAGTTCATGGATCATACATAATAATAATTGAAAAGTTTTTTGTTCGCGAGTTTGTCCAGTTAATCTCGGTAAAGTGAAAATTTATTTGTTTATTTTGTTTTGCAAAATTGATAACTTTTCATTTATTATTATAGAAAAAACCACTAGCCAAGTTAAATCTGCAGGAATATTTCTCTAACAGTTACAAATTAAAGCACTTGGGTATTCTCTTCAAAATCCCTTAGTCGTAGCCAATGATTCCTAAAATGTTTGTACTAGTTAAAATCCACTTTTCACTATTACCATTTATGAATAAATAAACACCGAATATGTGCATTTAAAGTCCCTAAACAATTTTTACAACAACTATTGCATTTGGAAATAAGCATGTATGTACAATTATTTTGTTTTAAATATTTATTATTCTTGATTTGTAAAGTGGATTTTTAAATTGTTTAAGAATCATTGTACCAATATTAGGGGGTACTTTACAATTATTAACGTTAAATATTATTATTTTTTTAAATATATAAACAATATATTATCATTATTTTTTTTAACTCTAAAAGAACGTTTTTATTTTGTAATGTACCTATTTTCACAAAAGATTCCGAGATAACACAAAAACAAACCAAACATTTTTTCGAAACACCAAACCATTAATTTTGAAAGGAAAATCAACAATTTAATAGAAATCAATTTGCTAAAGAAAATTCATAAATTAACGGCAGTCTTTTTTTTAAAACTTCGGCAGTATTCCAATATACATTTTTTAGGAACAGTAAATCACATATTCATAGCCTAATTGTAAGCTACGAGAAAAAATCTCGGAATCTATTTTACTTTCTGCAAAATTAAGACTATTTCGGGATAAGAAGGAATACTGGACAAATTGTACATAATAACATTTGATTTTAACGTTTTTAAATGGCTTCAAGCCCTAGGTTACAAATTAAAATAAATAAAACCCTGTAAACTGTAAGGAAAACAAAATAAGGAAAAATAATAATGAGATATTTATTTGACTAGTTGCTGCACACACATCTTTTTTATAGTGTAAATATATAAAAGTGCTTAATGTGAACTAAACTTAAACTTAAAGTAATATTATGCAGGCATGCCAAGTACATAAATAAATTAGCAACTAGCCTTAAAATAATATACAAATAAAAAAAAACGAAGCTTAAACATAAACTAAAAAGGGCATACCTACTTAATATAAATAAATATATTATTTTTCCTTCTTATATTTAATACAAAAAGGAAAAATTGTTTTATCAATGTTTACAAAAGCATATTTATCATTTTGTACAATTTTAGCTTTTGTAACATTAATGGGGACATAAAATTATCCAAGATAAGGGATAAATTTATGTCGGACTAGTAAACATGAAATAACTTTGGTTAATAATAATAATTTAAAAAATAATAATTTATATACAAGGCTATATACATAGGTTACAGTTTACAGGCATTCTGTTCATTCAAAAAATCATATGATGCCAAAAATTCTTTTAAAATTAAAAATTGTGCAGATTCTTAACTTGCTGACTGCTGGTTATTTTATATTTATTTTAAATTAAACTTAAATACTTGACGTCGTATAATTATTTCAGGTAAAATGATTGGCAATGATCAACTATATAATCACTGTTAACTTTCACTGTTCGCGTATTTTCTTTAACGAACTAACGTTGGCCTGAGGCAAAAATTGTCTTATTATTATTATTATTAAAATTCAACTGTCAACCTAACACAATTGATTTTACTTTATTTAACAATTGTTCGTGACGAATGTTTTTTTAAGACGCAAGATCACACTCCAAATAATTATTAATCTTCGCACATCTTCAAAAATCCATTCTTTCTTCCGCAGAAAACGAAAAACATAAAACAAAAACGTTGACAGTTTGTTTTTTTTTTTTTTTTAACGCATGACCATGCGTCACCGGATCGATGGTGTTTTCTTTTAGATTGAATTTTTGAGCGAACGCCCATTCGTTACCAAACGATATTACCACATTTGGTAGCCGTTTGGCAACACGTTACCTTTTTCTGTAACAGGTCACTCGAGTTGTTCGAGGAAATTTGGCGATTTGAAGTATTCTGGAACAGGATCGTCCAACCTGGAGATTATTTTGTAAATCGATTTCTTCCAGGATTGTTCGGCATCACGTCCCTCTTGTATCGCCTTAAAGAACTCACGTAGGGTCTGTTCGACAACAAATCTGAAGTTTGACGGTACCTGAATAAATAAATTTTTTAAATTATTAAATCAAACCTCTAGATAATTATAATTATCCCAATCCAAAACAGATTAAAATAAAAGTTGCAAATCAATATTAAATGAATTTAATAAACTTGTTTACTAAAATTGCTCAAATTTACAAAAAAAAATTGTAAAATATATATTTTTAATACAATTCAGTAAAGCAACATATTTTACTTCTTCCAATTCTTGGCTACGCTGTGTGTTAAAAGTAATGATTTATATAGAGCAGAAAAAAATTAAAATTTCCTATGTGAGCATAAAAATAGTTAGCAATCATGCAATCTAATGAAATAAAATGTCCAAGATTAACAGACAGAAAAATAATTTTTTTTTTTTTGTTACATGAACATTTCTTGTTGACATTTTTATTTCTTGGGCAGCTTATTTAATTTCAACGGAAAGAAATATGCGTAACAAACAAAATTAAAGCGCGATCGTTAATTTTAAATTAAAAGAAAATCGTAAACAAAAATCGTGACTCCGAGAACATCTAAATATCCGAAAAAGCAAACTTAAAAAAAATGTTTAAGGAAAGGATTTTCGGGATTTTTGTGTAGATGTCTCGAAATGCCACGAACCTGAGGGCCCCATACCTCGATGTGGTTGTTACGGTTGTAGTGTAGATTCAACACCCTGTACAATTCGGAATCGGCACCGACGTGCAAGTCGTCGGCGTTTTTGACACCTTCCGAAACAGCCTGCCGTGCGTATTTCTCCATTTGGATGTAGTAGAACTCCCTGCAAAGAAAAAACACCTAATTAATTTAAAAAAATAAAACAAAAAAAATATTCTTAAGGACTAATTTGCGCGTGGAGAAGAGAGATCATGAATACAATTATACTAGACGTATAAAATTGGCAGCGTAGCTGCCATAATTGGCACTTTGGCTTACTGATGTATGCGCAATTATATGTAACTGTAAAATACTACGTGGTGGCATTTTTAAAACTCTTAAAAACACTTAAAATTACCCGCAGTTGTTCTTTCGCTTCCCTGAGTATCTCTAGAATTAAATTTCCAATGCACGGCACAAGAAGTTTAAACAACAAAACGAAGCAAGAATGAAAATTCTACTAAATGTAAGCGTCATACACAGCAATTATAATTTAATTAATTTGACTCGAATTAAGGTAAATCACAGACATAAACAACCCTAGACAATAGAAATGGTTTCTCTTTTCCGTAAGTTTCGTTAACTGTCATAAGGAACATTGTTATTGTTTATGTAAATTCTATGGAGTTTATATTTACATTCGTTATAAGGTAATTGGTTTATTCGTGTTTAACGGTTTGTCCGCGTTTAGTGAAAAACTTCCAGGCTAAGACTTCACTCCATACTACCTGCTAAGGCAGTAATATACGTCGAAAATGGTTACCACCTTAGACACATTTCTAATGTACAAGATGCCATATCAGTTAGCTGGACTGGTCGAGTTTAATATCGAAGATATGAGCCTGTATATGTTCCTTAAAAATGTGTACAAAAGAAAGAAAACGATTTGAAATTGCCTGAAGTCACTTAATTAATTTTCATTTTTTAGACTATATATAGAAACAAGGTTCCAAAATTGATTACGACTTACTAATTTAGCTTTTTCTTGAATAAAATTTCAAGATATTTACAAATAGAGTCGACGTATTTAGACAACTAAATGGCTATCAATATTGACTAAACATTGGTGGTGTCATGTTAGTGTATCCAAATAGCAATTATAGGCCAATTGGGCATACATAATTAATACTGTATTAGACCTGTTTAATTATTTACTTATCATCTGTTGCATTCATGGGCTTTTAAGCTGATCATGTACTAATTAATGTAAAAATATCAACCAAGCGACGTTCATTTTAAAAAATTTCAAATAAATATTTTGTTAAATTTACTTAAATAATTCTTTTATATAAAAAAAATTATTTGTAAATATTTCCAGTACACCTGTAAAATGTTAAATACCGCTGAATATATATGAACTGCTCTTTTTGCCCCCGAGCTCACATCGCTGTAACAAAGCTTTCCAGTTTCATTTTGCTAGTTGTACGTTACTTGCTTTTTCAAATGAAAATCCCCGGAAAATTCTTTTTATTGCCGTGTGTTGTGCGTGTACATGAAATATAAAAGTGCGTTATACATGTGTGTTTGTGTACCGTCCTTTTGTGTTTATAATGTGACCCAATAATCGAATTTTCTCCTCAAATACGTTCGATTAATCCTGACCTATGAAATGTTACAACATCCAGTTAAAGATCATAAAAAACCTAATTGGATAATCGATTTATGATAATTAAAATTATTTTTGTGAATAAAATATATTTATTGTTCCCCTAATCAATACTGTGGTAATACAATAGGAGAACTTCTATGCGAGTATTTTATTGTTATAATATTTAAACAGATGTAGCCTGTAAGATAAGATAAGAAAGCTGTTCAATATATCTACATTCAATAGCTTAAAAATACACAATAAGGAAAATGAATTATCTTTTATGTTAAACTCAATAGTTATCAAATATTAATAAAGTTTTATATAAACATTATAAGTAAATTCGTTATTTAGTATGCAGTTTAATAAAAACCAATTTTTACCAAATCATTCAAATTTCATAATTTATATAAATGATAAAAATAAAATTGTCCATTAATAATGACAACAATGTGAGTGCAAGTATAGGGGAAGGTAAACTTTATTGAATTAATTGTTAAAAAGTCTAGTTAAAATGATGCAGCAAAATTATAAAACTTATGAATACGTTTTTCAAGTTTTATTTCGCATTTCGTTGTTAAATTACATTCAAAAAATAAATATTTTTTTTCTAGTTGCAACATATTTTATTGATAAATATCTGATATTTACAGGTAAACGTTTCGAAATGGACACCCCTTTACAATTTTTTTGCGTACCCTACGTATAGTTGAATATATTTGAACAATACTGGTATGGGAAGGTGAACGAGGCAGATGTTCGATCTACCGGAAAACCGTTAAACACTCAGAAGATACCCTAAATCGAACGCACCCCATTTCAAAATGAAAATATTACGATGCGAATGTTAAAAGAAGAAATTCACACAAGAGAAACGCGAAACGTTAATTATAATAAAAATATCGACAAAATTTAAAAGTCTTTTCAGATTTGTTGATGCTGGGCATTTATACATGCTCGGATGAATTAAAATGTATCCTTCACTTCATTATTTTGCTGTCGTTGTTTCGTTACGAACTGAATGCGGTTTAAGTTTTTAAATTCGACTTAATGACCAAAAGTAAATGTCCTCTAATTAATTGAATTAATAAATTCTAAAGAAATTAAATGTCTTGCATGTGTTCCAACGTTTTCTCTCTCTCTGTGTGTTTGTACAAATTAATGCACTCTTTTCAGCAGTATAATGACTAATTTAGGCATAAAAGCTAATGGGAAAGATAGAGAGAGAGGATTTTAAGAATCAGAAGCTAGGAAAAAAGATGAAAAACGGCAAAGAAAAATGCCAACCTCACTAATTAGTCTCAAGACCTTAATTAAGTTATATTTAATTGAGCAGTACGACAAAATTCAACGCTGTAGGGATTTTTCCTCTCTCGCTCCTTTATTACATATTAAGTTTTAATAAATTCTACAGCGATGCAAAGGTTTTAACCTGTTTAGTTAATTCGACTTGTTTATTAATTGTGCAAAAAGAAAGTTGATTGAAGATTTACATTTAGATATGAGCTTAATTAATTGATTTTGCAATCGATAATCAACTAATCACTGCAATTAATTAGATGGGTAATTAGGTGGTAAGAATACGCGAAATCTTGGTGCCGGAATGGGTGTAGAGGGTTAGTTTACCGTGTGGCCAACGGACTAGTCCGATAATTTTCATATCCGGTCATTTTAGAAATTGTAAATTGAAATTTAATTGAAACTCTAACAACTTTGAATGTTTAAAAAAATCATTTCGTTTTACAGTGTGTTGTAATCAAAAATATTTTAATATTTTAATTTCGAAGGATATTGTTTAAATAATTCTTTATAAAGTGATTGCAAACTGCAGATAATTTGCAATTTTGACATAATTATTGAAAAACATTCAATCAAATTATATGATTCAGAAAGACGTTTTAAATAAAAGTTATACACGGTTTGAATGAAAATGAAAAAAATATATTTCTTTCAATAATTAACAAATATAAAGAACAAAAAAATTGAACATAAAAAAATCATAAAAATATATCTAACGTGTAGCATATAATTTTAGGGAACAGGCACGTGCTTTCGTAACAATGAACTATGTGAGACCCTGTACTCGGTCAAAACGTTAAACTATTTCTTAAGACGTTGGGGGAACTTCTTATAAACGTAGTTCACAAATATCAACTTGGGGAGGGCAAATCAAAAAAGCAGATGTTAAATCTTTTGTTAGCTCAAACGTCTTTTACCTTAAGAAACCGTTAAGATTATTTTACCTGGCCGATACACTAAGGGGATCGTTCGCATTCGCAAAAGCATGAGAATTTTTTCTCATTTTGTAAAGCTGAATATTTAAAATTTCGCAAACGTATCTATGTAAATGAACAAGTTTTACGTGTCCCCATAAAGTAAATATAAAATATCTACAAGGCAGGTGATTACTACTTGATCTTGTGCTTATTTGTTTCGTCTCATATGCGGGTTTGAACTATAAAGGGGTCAAATATATTTAAATACAAGTCAAAGCTAAATAATAAAAAGTATGCCTATGTATACACTAATCAATAAAATTAATGATGGCATACATTTGAATTTTCTACCCGTTGTAATAATAATTCCTTATATAAATTGTAATTTTATTTAATTTATTCTAATGTAGATACTTAATTAAATTAAAATTTATTTAAAACAAACCGGTGTAGTTATTGTTGAAAAATATAAATTAGTGTCAAATTCTTGGTTGAATATGTTTGAATTAATACTTATCTTTTATTCTTGAGCATCAACCAGTCAAATTGCAATAAAATATATTTATTACAACACACCAAATATAATAAAATATAAAAATGTGTTTCGTAATCTTTATCAAGCAATAAATACATTTGACGTTTGTTATATTTTACTATGGAAACCTTTTTATAAAAATAGTTTACCATGAATTTGTTCCATCAATTAGTTCAAAAGGTTGAAATAATTAAACATGAAAGTAATTAATGAATCAAACTTTACAATTCCTAAACCCTATTTCGTCCCACGTTACGACTTCTATATACTCCAGCTATTGCTGTAAGGCTAGGAAAAACGTGGAAAAAACCTAGCCGAGTATTTCGACCATTATTAAGTTTAATTTTAAAACAATTCAGTATATTAATAACAATTTTTTTTTTATTTCAATAGTAACTCAATAATGGACATTTGAAATTATGTAAAATTATATATAATACATAATTCCCATTTCTACAGTTATATACCTAGCTAAATTAAACTATAAATTTGGTTAGAGGTAGACAATCAAATAATTAAATTGTTATAAATTTTGCTTAAATTTGAAGTGTCACTTTTAAAATTTATACTATTACTGTCCTTTTTAATATTGATAATAAATATATTTTATTGCAATTTGAGTTTTACTGGCTGATGCTCAAGAATAAAAGATAAGTATTAATTGAAAAATATAAATAATTTCCAAAAAATTATTATTAAGTTTGTGTAATACGAATGAAATTTCTAAGTTTTGATTGTCAGCAGTGTTAATGAAATTCCAACTGACTTTCTTTCCAAACTATTCAAATTAAAAGAAAATTTCGTAATAGTTCTAATAGCCTTTAATTCAGATTATTTATTATGCCAGTCATTTCAAAGGCACCTGTATACTGAAAAGAATAGCCAAAAGTTAATGCCAGATAGACATAATCTCAGCAAATATCAAATTTCCGACATCGTAAATTGAATAAAGTTAATAAAAATAAAATAAAAACTTACCTAAAATTTGAGAACCATTTGACCAATTGGGCAGTGTTATTTTTGTTAAATTTGATGTCCGGAAAGTACATTTTCAGAACGGCTGAACTTGGATACCTGACCCAGAAGAACATCAATTTGGCTTTCCTCAGATGCATCGGCGTCAACGTCGACGAGTGCTCAGAAGTTAAGGAAATATTTGGCTAAATTTAAAGAAACGAAAAATAAGGTGTGCATTTTTCTCTTCCTGTTTGGTTTTTTAATATCAATTTCCCGTTTTGAAACTTTCATAATTACGTTCGTTAATAAATGATAGCCGAGCGTTTCATAAAACTGAACTTTGTGTTTTAGCAAATGAAGTTATAACTTATTCTTTTTCTTAAAACGGAAACCACCACATGTCCACATAACACGATATTCTCACCGTAAGCAAAAGCAAGGCTCATTTGAAATATTAATGTCGATTCCCAACAACGTCATGATAGATATCCGATACAACTCAATTTATTTTAGCGAACGTTTTCCCGTTCGATAATTACATTTGTTAAAGTAGAATCTTGTTTGCTTTACTTATTCCTAGATTACGGATTAAAATCTTTATACGGATTCTTATTGAATTCTGCAAACCGTTTGATACCAAGCAAAAGATACCTTATAGAAAACTTCCAAGCCAAGAAGTCCTACAATTTATTTTTGTAAGATTAAACCAAAACGAACAATTGCTAACACGAAAATAAAAATTCTTCAAATGTATTTGACAAACGTCCATCTCTAATTTGGAATCACCCGAAATTTTTCTTAATCATAACAAAAAAAAAATACGTACTTGCATATTACTAAGATTTTTACTAAAATCTTTGTATAAAAAGGATATTGTAGGCTGCATTCCGTCATATGAAATATCTCCAGAATTACAATCGGAATTTCTATCACCATTATCCATATTCATGCCTCCAGATGGTGCTCTCATGTGGCCGTAATCTGGTGATCCATGTTGAGCCGCTGCTAAGAGCGCAGGATGTAATAGCGTTGGAGGATGATGAATGGGCGGTGATTCCCTTTCTATCTTGTGCATTCTAGGAGGTGATGAAGACGCCTAAACATTAAAATTCACTTTTAAAATTAAACGTTAAAACACAAATAATGATAAATATATAAAAAATAATTAAAATTAATTACCGGCATTGCCATATGATGACCATGACTTGGTGCATGGAAGAAAGGACTGTATGGTGAAAAGACCTGAGATTCATGTAGTCCTGGATTTGGTATGGCAACCGATGTCGGTAATGAAACTGGTAACATTGGTGGTGGTTGATGGTATGGTGGTGGTCTAGGTGATGAACACGACGTTGGTTCCATAGAAGCAGGTGACATACCGATACCATCTTGACCTAGAATTCTGCTAACGGTCCTTGGAGTTATTCTAGTATCCGTTACCTTATGCCTTTTCTTTTTAGTCGTGACTACCAAACTTAAAGCTTCATTTTGTTCGGGGTTTTCTTGTTTAGATACACAAAATGGATGGTTCATACCATATAAAGCAGCTTGGCTTATACTTGGTGGTTTTGGTGGTTGAAACATCGGAGGTCGGATGTGAAGTTCTGAATGTTTTTGCATATTATTCATACTGTGTACTGGCATCATAGGTGGACAGTTTCCATTTACCATATGATGATTCGATGGAGGAGGTGCGTGCGGTCTTTCAGATACTTTGGTCCTTGGGGATTTCCTGTCCAATAATTGCGAAGCCATGAGTAAATCTTTGTTCAGTTGTTCCGCCGATGCCGCTGCGTCGTTATGTTTACATCTTCTTTGATTCAAAAATCTAGTTACTATTGTATCGATTAAATTAGATAATGACGAAGTGATTTCTGTTTTGAGCGCATCCGCTAGGCCTTCTAAGTCTGTACCCGTTGGGGTCATATTTCTCATCATGCTTAATCGTTCAGCAAAATTTTCTGGTTTATTGGGTACCTGAGAATTATTTTGTGGTGGTTCATTAACTGTAGCAGCAGCAGCTGCTGCTGCAGCTTCCTTTGCCATTCGTGCCTCTTGTTCCATGAGCAGTTTGTGACTAACACCTAAATACATAGCCGCTGCGTTGCTCATATGTGGGTGTTCGTGTAAAAGGCCGTTGTGGAAAGGTGGTCCTGGTGGGCTTATTTTGAGTTTGCTCACCTGTTGTGCTAATGTGGGTGGTGGTGGAGGAGGATTTGGAGTAGCCGATGACGTAACGGGCGATGGTGGCGCTGATCTTTTGCTTTGTTCACTATCACTTGGTATTTCTTCAACTTCTTGACTTTCCTCTGAACCTTGTTCCATACGTGTGCAAAGTTGTACATACTTTTGTTGCATTTCAGCTAATTGTTCTTGCATTGTTCTCAACTGTGATTTCAACGCGTTCTTTTCGACACGTTTCTGTCTAATTGGTTCAGATTCTTCTTCTTCGTCGTCTATATACCGTTCGGCTGTACTATCATGTTGTTGCGGTTGATATAATTTACGTTTTTTGCAACCATTTACTTGTGGTGGAGCTGGACTCGACCTCATACCTGAGACTATATTTTCCACGCGTGCTTTTTTGGCATCTTCCGGTTTTGCTGGACTCGCCGGTTCAACTTTCGGTGATGGTAACGACTCAGTTTCCATACCATTTAACGCCTCTTCCATTAATTCCGCTTGTTGTCTATCACCAACACCAGCTTCCGCTAAACATTCTTTTATAGCTACGGCTGCATCAACTTCACTACGTTCCGTATCAGCTTTGGGCTCGTTGTTATTATTGTTGATTATATGATCCTGTCCGTGATCTAACGCAAGCAGTTCGTGTTTGCGCCCTTGCAGTATATCACGAAGCATATGATGAGCTAGTTGTTCTCCGGACGGAGGACTACTATCACACCGTATCACTGAATCAAATTTCACTTCTTCACCGTCAGCGTTATCGGACTTCTGCCGGCCTAGCAATTCGTTTAACATTTTTGCGGGCGCGAACCCCGGTCCAAAGAGACCGAACTGTTGCTGTTGAGTAAAAATCGCGCCGTATAAATTATTACCGCCACCGAGAAACGTCGGTCTCGAACTAAAGTTCGGGATCGAAGAGTAACTGTTACGCGGCTCACCGGCGTCCACACGCTGTCTAGTTCTTTTGGTTTTCTTCAGGAGTTTATCTGTGTACAAACCGAACTCTGTCTCCTCCTCCGATGACATCATAAGTTAAAGCGTTATTGGTCGTACCGTTCCCCCTCCAGAAGTTTCTCGTCCCCCACTTTAAGAATAATCGCCCATGTCAATACCTGAAAATAAAAAAGTATGTAGTTTCGGAAAGCGTCGTCGTCATCAAACGTTGAAAAATAAAGCACCTGCGGACTACGCGCGCAACTGTTGATCTAAGTCATCCGCGCGGGTTATCTAGTAAAACACAAAACCGTACATGGGCAAGCTACACGGTTACAATAGCATTAATACTAATAGAAATTATACAAATTAAAAAAAAAAACATATTTACGTAATAATGAGATTATTTCGTGTTAATTTAATTGAAAATAAATGCATTATTATTTGTAATACCTTATAATTACAGTAAAATTTTTAATAACTCAATAAACACAATAATTATTAACATGGCTTTTAACATTATATTTTTGTCGAATTTGGAAATGACTGATTGTGCAGTATATTTTCTATAATTATTTATATATGTACATCTTTCAATTTGAAATCTGCCCTCTTTATCAATTATTATACAGAGATTTCCATGATGCAGTTAAGTATGTATAGGTAATTCATTATTTGACAATTAGGTGAAAATATGAACAAAATGTATAACAAATGAATTAAAATGTTATATATTTTATTTCATAATTTACTTTTGTATTAATAAAAAAATATGTTTCTAAAACCATCAAAATTTTCTACCTGCAAAAGATTTCAATTTAATTCAAAAATAAAAGTTTGTTAAGTCTTTTGTTCCGTCGAAAATAATGAAAGCTACTTTTGAATTAAAACTTCTTGATGTCCGGCAGATACACAGCGACAACAAAAATACACGAACCTATCGTAACAAATAACTTTGTACGGATCACTTGGAGCAACTAATTAACTTAATAAAAATCAGCAACGAAAAAATGAACTTTTCGAAACAGGAAAGTTTTACAATTATAAATCGACTAATTGTAACCGCCGAAAAAAAGAATGTTTTAATCATCTTATTATTCGTAGTTTAATAATGAGAAATTTAAAAAGTCATTATATTATACACCCCTACAATACGAACTGCATTGTTATCTGTCTTTACATGGAACACAGTCGGTGCCATATGGCTCTGAAGTATGCTTACTCGAAATTCTCACAATATTTTACCATCTGTCGCGAAAAATGTTGTCTTATCGGACAAAATTAGAACCTTATCTACAATATTACAGCCTACAAGTTTTAAATTACTCATCGTTACACCACCAATGAAACAAAAGAGGCGCGATTATTTATAAAATTGATACGTTAAATAAATTTCGATTTGCAATTTTTCGGCATAAAATCAAACAGTAAACCAACCAGGTGTACTTATGTTTAAAATAAATGTCCAAAAAACGTACTTTTATGTAAACAAGGTGGCATATGGTTTAATAGAAGGTAAGATACAGTATATAACATCCGGTATTGACGGGTAGAGTTCGCGATGTATGGGCATTTCCTGTCCGTCATGCGAGTTGAACACCCATTTACGTTATTATTCACAACCGGTGATATACTCTTAATGAATAAGATCGACGCACAAAACAGCTGACACCATAGACTGAGTTATCTAGCAATGCAAACAGCAACTCAATAGTTTAAAATGTATTCTTTCTGTAGTTTAAAAATCAAATATTCCCAACAAAAATCAAGTCAAAACTTTAAATTAATTTACTTGTTTATGTATTCGGCAGTTATTTTTCACTTCGTCTTTACATACATACTTTTACAATTAAGAATATTAATACACCAAAACACATTTTCATGAAAATTTAAATACCGCAGAATATTTAAAATTATATAATAATAAATACATTTCTGTATAAATAACTTTAAATTTCATTATTTTTAATAAACTGTCAACCACACGTTGCATAATAAATGTTTTTATTTTTCATAAAGTGGCTAAATACAAAAAAAAACACGTAGTTTGACGTAATTAACCATTGTTTGCAACTTCAATAGCAAAAATGTGTGTTATAAATTTAATGTATACGTTTGTCTTGAACACTTATAAAAAAAATAAGTTTGATGAATATAGGGTAAGTTAATGAAGTATTGGTTTTCTTTACATTTTTTCGTTCCTTCCGCATAGCATAGCCAAAATGTACACATCGAAAGTAAAATGAATCTCATTGCGATTTTGTAAAAAAAAGGAACCACTTTCTTTGTGAAATTTTTTTCAAAATAGCATTTCTAGTTCTAATGATTCTGTGAAAGCAGCGTGGAGAACACAATCTGTCTATTCTATTCTACTAATTAATAAATTTATAATATAAATTAATAAATTTCATAAATTCATAAATTTTTGTTAACCAAAAATCAATGCTAGAATCATATCTATTTTCAATCAATAATTTTCATTCGACGAATTTTCTCTGGCATCATTTTTGCTCAATCCTGTATTTGTATTCTTAAGATTATGCGAATTATCCGAATAATATTCCCACGGTAGATTCCTTTGAATTTCTTACCCCTGTTGTTGGAAATATCTCGTCAATTAACCTTCTTTGCGAATCGCCCAGGGTTCCCTAAGGAGCGAAGATTATTCGTGAGAATTCGTTTTTGTGAAAACGGTACTTTAAAATCGATTATTTGTCGGTTAAATCTTCATATGTGAAAAATATGTTTCATAGAATTAATATGTACGAGCGCAAATTACATTTTTTTTTATATACTTCTAATTAAACCATAAGAAATCAATTAAAATTAATGCAAAATGAGCTTTATGGAAATTAAGCAACATTCAAATTTTCATAAAAGTTGCATGGTAAGAGATCACAGAAAGACGTAAAAAATTGTGCGTATTTTTTTTGTTTTGAAAAGTATCCTTTTAATTAATTTTATTTATTTTTTTTAATTTAAGTATATTATTTATTTAAGAAAATATTCTCGAACCTATATTTTAATAATGTTTGAAATTATGCTTTGATATTTTGTAAAACAAACAATATTACACATTACACATTTTTTAAATATTACAATGCGTATTAGCTGCATTATAAAACATTATTGTTGATGATTTCTTTTCCTTTTCATACATCCTTATCGTACACAATTGAAAATAATCGATTACGTTTTACGAAGCAACTTTACTCTTATTAAATCAATATCGCATCTACTTATACACCTGCTCAACTTCTCACTTAGAAGTTATTCGTTGTAACTACCACTCTACATCAAAAATTACATATTGCCTATAACTTACTTTTATTTTTTTTTTTTCTACTTACTAACTCAAACAGAACTTACTCCACTCGATATGAATAATTGAATAAACGTTTTGTTTTTTTCTTTGCTAAGCGTATCACAAAGCAATATGTTTGCAATAAATTTTCTCTATATGCGAGTTAAATTTAAGTGTATGTGTGGAAAAAAGAAACGGAACCGGAAACTTGACAATCATTGGGCTCATCTCCGCCGGACAATCACACCTAATGACGTCACCCACCTTCCTGTAAATACTTAACGCTGTGATTTTTTTATTTTCGGATACGGTTTTTATTTCAATATCGGAAGTGACTGGGAAGCTACTATGCAATTATACCCTTGCGCCGCTGCGGCACACGTTCGTGTCTTTTCCTTTTATTTTTTCATTGTACACATACAATTTTCGAATGAAATAACTGACGCTTATAGCGGAAAAGTTTAAAGTTTTTGTATAACCTTAATTGTACCTTGACCATATCCTGAATTAGTTTTTTGAGTGTAAAATAATTTTCTGAGGTTTGAAGTAAAATCTTTCAGGATATCAGATAATAAATTCCGATTGCAAGTAAATTATCGACTTTTACGGGCGTAATTTTCAAATGAAGTCAATGCAATTTTCCTATCAAAATTTTCTGTTATGGCATTTACAATTTTATATAATTTTTTCAGGTTGTCAGCTTCGTGGTGCAAATGTTGAGGAAGCTACATATATCTAATTCCATAAACCTTGTCACATAAATTATGAAACTGTGAATTAATTCCGAATCTAATATTCATAATTTGACTGAAATTAGAATCAATCATAATATTGCAATATCTCCCTTCATTTCAATCAAGTTTTCAAAAATAAATTATGAGGGAATGTTTCATTAATAACTATGAATTTCACATCGAAAGACTTCAGAGTTGTTGAAACACAAACATTTATAAGAATCTTGAAGTGTCGTTATTATTTGCAGTGCTACTGCAAAGTTTTACCTGATAATTCTGAATCTGGAACTAAATATTGGATGACGAAATTTAATTTTTGCATTTCTTTTCTACTTGTCTACTTGCTAGTAGATAAGAAGCTGAGAAGAAATGTATGTCTAAAAGGATAAAAGAAATGCTAAAATGAAACACGAAATGAGGAGTTTTTTGAAAAATATTTATTTTGTGTTCCTCAGTGGTTAAGGCAGTTAGCAGTTTACGGTTAGGTTGGGGGGCATGGTATATGTGCTACATAAGACTATGTATACAGAATGTCCCAGCTAAAATGGAAAGTTCAATTGCTCCGTTATTAAAAGTAGTTCAGTTCTGAAACTTTGTATGCATTAATAGTTCAAATTTCTCTATCAACTAAAAATATGTACAAAGATGGCCGACTTTCGGTTATACCGGAAGTCGGCACAAACTTTCTTATTTTAAATGCAACACCCTATTTTTTATTATCTTATTGGATTGTCCATAAAAAATAAACACCAGTTTGTTAAAGACATACTTGGTCTTAGTGGCACTGTTT
>JAFFZR010021890.1:9016-25269 GCA_018397195.1 Lethrus apterus | reverse complement strand
TAATAGTTGTTGAGTTATAAGCAGTTTTCTAAATAATTCCCCTAAACTAGCAAAATGCCAAAAATGGAGATTTCAAGTGCAGTACTGCCGGAAATACAGAATTTTCAATATACCACTGCAATTGGTAAAATTTATTTAAAACAACAAAAAACTTCAAAACGGCTAGATTTTAGTATAGGGTACCCTTATAAGTTTTGGTGCAGAATTGTGAGTAGAATCTGAAAAACGATGAAAAAATATAACGTTCCATTTAAAATAACAAAGTTGGTATGCACTTCCGGTACAACCGGAAGTGATACGAAAGCGCCAATAATTTAGAATAAGAGATCAGTTGGTGTAGCTTATGATTCCAAGTTATTAGAGTTGATATATTTCTGGAACACGGAAAAGTTTTAACGAACCACTTTCTTGATGATCCTGTATTTGATTGAAGAAAGTTTAATCCGGTCGATTTTATTTGCCCAAAAAATTTGGAGTCATATTTCTGTTGAGGAATTTTTACTTTATAAGTCAATTTATCTGTCGTAACATAAAATTACATACCGGCCCGTTCAGAAAAATCTACAAAACAGCTATTGAGGAGACGGGTCATATTTAGAAATGCACATCAATACGAAATTGAAGTTGGCATTTTTAAACGGTTCAAGTATGTTTGCGGCGAGTTATTTCGGGACCGCCACGCCACCGTGATTTACGATGATGTTTTATGATGCGTGTGTATCATTAATGTAATTTTTACATTGGTCGATACGGTTGCTTTTTTCAGTTTGACGATAACGTGACACAACGCGCCCAAATTACGCAGTAAAATTGTTGCACGCGTTACATTTATTACGAAATGTTATAATATTAAGAAGTCTTCGAACACACAATTATTATATTAAAATAAAATTTTCCGATATTTTATACTGAAATATACCTATATTGAAATAATTGTAATTCACAATTGTTTACAACTTCCTTAATATCATTAATATAAATTATAAAATACCGGTCCTAACGTACTACCATGTGGAACCCCATGTGGACACTTCCCAGAGTAGTTCAATAATTATTATTAAACTTATTAACTAGTTGTCAACAAAATTTACGAGTTACGTGAACATCTTATTTTTCTAATAATACATCCCGATTACATACCATTTTGAAATTTATAAATGGGATACCATCGACTTAATTTTTATGGAATGGTTTTTCAAATTAATTTTTCTAAAGCGTGACTGAGCATTTAAGTAGCCGGTTCGTATTTTTCGGTCTCAACTTTGAAATTAGTTAAGTAGTTAAATAGTTTGCCACAATACTGGATGTAATTCGATACTAATCTTCAGGTGTACCTAATATCATTAATTCTGTGTTATGTATCGTAATCAACATTTATAACATTTGAAGTCTTTTATTGGTTATTTATGAATTTTAAAATATGCTCCGCGTGTAGTATTTATTGACATTTTCGTTAATATTCCGAAAGATTTTTCGATTCGATGGAAGTGGTTTGCCCCTTTCCACTCCAGAGATAGCGCCTTGATGGCCCATATTTCAAGAGAACTTCCCTTACGTTTTCATTCGGGCCGCGGGGCCGCGAATTATAGTTGCAGCGATAAATCCCCTCGCTTGCACCCGCAAGGTCCAGAAAATTCCGACAAGGTCGTTTTGTACTGTCGTTTACTCCGGCTTGCCGCAAGGCGGAGCAATAAGCGGATCGATGGTAGATTTTAGAGGTCGGAGGTCACATTTTTCGCCTAGTTAACGCAACAATGGTCACCTATTTACTCCTATTACGTCACGAAACTGGGCGATTTGCATTAAAATGCGTTGCTTGTCGCGTATCCGATGTATCACTAAAAATACTACTGAGTAACTCATGTTTCATGTTTCCAACTTTTTTTTTATATCTATTTTATTGCGGAAATAGTGCGGGCGTCATGAATACGAAGCTCAATTTAAAAAATAATTTAAATATAAAAAAATATGTGCTTTAAACAACTCCCTTTAATGACGTGCATGTAAATTACAATTTAATTAATCTTCAGTGAAAAAGTTGTTTAATTTCAACCTTGAAATCGGGGAGTGTTTTCGCCGCGAGTATCGGCCAATGAAAACACGCGAAAACGTCGTCGCCCGAACTCGGCGGCAAAACGAACAACAAAAATCAGCTGCATTGCGGGTGATCCGGCCCGGACTTTTAGGTTGGCCCGCTCGCAATACTCAGTTGTTTTCTGGAATTTTGACTGTTCGTTTCGAGTCCCACTTGCCATAGATACATCCTTCAGTTGCATACTTCCAAGTATTCCGGGACCACTGGTCCAGCGATGCTTCGAGACTGTCGCGATCCTGCTAGTTCTATCGAATTGAATTTTTGATTTGATCCCGCGCTTTTATGTAAGAATGTTGGGAATATCTTCGGTGGTATTATGGATCTTTAGGTAACATTAATCCATAGACATGACCGAAGGGGATGATAATGTAAGTGTTAAATTTATATGCTAAAGCTTTATTCGTTGGGCAATGGGCGAAGACACATTTCTTGTTTAATTTGTTTATGAATATTGTATATTGTATATTATATAATTCAAAGCCTCTCGTTACGAGATAAATGGCAAAAAGCATCTGCACGTAAACTAAATTATGTTTGAACTTCTGTCAATTTTGAAATGTTCTGTATTTATAATAATGAAAATTGTGCAAGTTAAACAAAAGAGAAGTAAATTGTCATTGCAGGGAATTAGGCTCGTTTAGGTTATGGGACTACACTCGATTGAAATGAGTACTGAAAACAAAGATTGAGAAATGTGTACAGTCATGCTTGTTGCAAATTGAAGCAGATAGTATGCAAAGTGCATTTGCAGACGGTGTAGTAAATCTTACCAACAATGGAAAAGGATTACAGGAGAACGGCGTTGAATAATAAAAAAAAAATATTCAAGAAATATGTCCACTAATAAGAAGAGGCAAACAACGGAACAGAGTGCTTTTAAATATTTAAGAATACAAATTAGCAATGAGAACAACCAAACAGAAATGAAAGCAAGGAAAGTATGATATCACACCTGCATTTTTCTAAACGATTACATTTTTTTTTCATGTGGAATTGGCTCTAATCGAATTCGAATTTAAAATAACCCGTCGAAGACTATTGCCAAACTATCGCCTCAAAAGGTTCATTCATTTGACATTAATTATTTAATCAACACGGTTATACAATACGATGAGTTTCTTATTGCGGACGTTGTCGTTGGTGAGAATTCTTTGTATTCATATTACACGCTCGCGACATATTTCAATCGTTATCACTGTTATCAGATGATATTCCTTCAGTGCGATCGGTATGGATTTCATTGCAAGGTACAATTGTCTCTTTTTCATCGATAAAGTTCAAACGGATTCACGCATCTCTATTTATGAAGTCCAACGCAAATAGAACACAATACCGTGCGTACCGAGCGCCTGTATTTTAAGACTGAAGAGTCTGAAGACTCAACACACGGCGTTCTGATTATAACAAAAAAATCGTAAAAATAAAATAAAAATGATTGGTAATTTCATCCTGCATGACCAGGCGCTCGAGTTACATTAATAAAATATTCGTTTCCTTCACACGAATGCCATCGGAGAAATTGTGTGTTGGCTCCCAAGTGTGTTTCTATGTTCCAACGCATGTTTGTTATCACGCATCAATTATAAGCAGATTCGTTTATTTAATAAATATTCGGCGTATGCTAAAAGGAACAACGAAGAAAATTAATATTTGAATATTCCAATCCAAAATGTCTTCAAAATATTCGGAATTTTTTTACGTTGAATGCATGCAATAAAAACAGGCAAAGGGTGAGCCATTTAGGTGTCCAGCTTCGATATCTCACTTATCATTTGAAATAGAGCATACGTTTATAGACTAAAGTTTTTTAGCTTTTAGAGACATTATTGATATATCTATGAATTTATATTTCAAACGTCATGTATATCTTTAGAATCAAATCAGTAATTCAAAACGGAATCTTCGTGCGTAAGAAGTGCAAATTTTGCCGACGTTGTCGTGTCATTTGACGTCGATGGACGATTCGTTTCCTGGTACATTTGTAATGAATGCTGTTACTCATATGCATGCCGATCACGTTTTCTAAGATATGGTGCAATTCCAATGAAGACGTGGTAATATATTTACGAATTTTAAAATTGTTGCAAATTATCTGGCGATTTACAAAATTCTGTTTTTGTGACTTTTTGAATATTCCAACAATAAAAAAAAGCAAATCCGATAATGGTATGATAGGTCCAGTGAGTTAGTCAGGAGGTCAGTAATCTTAGGGTCTAATGTTCGAATTTTAGGGACACAAAGCTTTTATTTATTTCACAGATGAAGCAATGTTTCTAACTTTGGCCTCCAGACTATACTTAATTTGGTTTTCCACGTTTCCCTAATCCACTCCACACTATAATTAAGTTCGACCAATTATGGTTGCATATCATATGGTTAAATAAAATAAATCAATCAATAAACAACAAGCCAGAGACCATAAAAAACTGAGAAAAGCTGGAAAGATCATCCCCCAAATTCGTAATGTTGTAGGAGACAGGGCGAGAAAAGGTGGCATGTGCAGCTGCGAATAGGGCAGTAAAATATGAACTATTGATAAAGTTATGCAGGGCGGGGGATTTGGTGCAGACAACGTTGAAAGAGATAGTGAAGAGGGAGTGGAAGATTGAAGAGTTGTCGAAATGGAAAATGAACAGAAGAAAGACGTATGAGAAGGCAAGATTATCATTGTTGGAACTGGCGCGGATGGTGACCAAATTAATGGATGGGCGAGGTAGAAAAGAGGGTATTCGAGATATTATTAGTGGTCTTATAAACAAAATTTTTAACTTAATTTCAAACTTCTGTGCTCCAATCTCTAAAAGGACATATCCCACTGATATAAGTTCTAAATTTCGTTCTTCGTTTTTCGAATTTGTTATTTATTTGTAACTTCGACAAAGAACGTCATACAGTAGTTTTTCAATCGTCGCTTTGGCTTTGACATAATCGCAATAAAGCACGAGCTAATCTGCACACTTTTATAATTCTATGGTACGATTGCTACTCGCACCGCCCGCCGCGTTAGAAATAGCCGTCGTACGCGTGAAACGCTGCTAAAAATACGGGGGCACATTTCGCCAGTTTCCTTTACAACTGCGGTGGAACAGGGACACCGTCTCTGAGAAAAAGTGCGGAAAATCGAGCGTGTTTTCTGTTTCGTTTTTCGTTCGCGAAAGTGGAAACTGTGAATGAGTGCCGTACGAAACGTTGTTCAGTAAAGGGTCACAAGTTCAGTATTTCACGTATCGTGCGTACCGGGCTTTTATTTTCAGGCGCGTTTTACATAACGCCATGTAAACAAGCGAATAAATTGTGTCCTTGATGAATTCTATAAACGCTTCAATTACGAACATTGGAAACGTCAATAGTGTATGCAGCGGTTTTAAATTGTTTATTTTATTTGCAACTGCTGGTTCTACAAATTCATCGAAGAACAAAAATACTCAATTTAAAATAATTAGTTACTGGCAATATTTTTCATTTTTCTTTTAATTGTATTTATTTATCGAAATTTATAAAAAAATTCACTGGTTTCTTATTTGGCGCGAAGTCGTGTTTATTGGTGGTTTGTGCGTGGTAAATAAACGTTCGTTTTGAAAGCGAGAAAAAATGTTCAACAAGAGGGAACCGTCACTGTCTAGCTTAGTGGTAAGCATCGTCTGTTCTTACAACAAAGTTTAAAAATTTTATACGTATTCGCGAAGATGTTGAGTAAAATTATGGTAAATTAAATGAAATTTATCTCAAAACCCACACCTTGATTATTCAACTTACTAGTAATTTTTTGAACACAAATATATACATTTGTCTTTATCAGGATCAACAAACAATATTCAATATTCGTAAAACATTTACATGTTTAAAAAATAGTTCAAGACGCTCAAAAACTTAGTATCAATCATCGATAAAGATTTTTTTAAAATATTTTTTGGTTTAACTGTTTTTTTTTGAGAAACACATCACTTTAGTCTAGTCATTTGCTTAAAATATTTCTTTGTTCGCGAATATTTAACATAAAATTTTACGTTTAATCTTGCACACATGTATTGGAGTTTACAGTAGGTACATACGTATATATACAAGATACGTATATGTATGTACAAGATTCATAATTTACCACACGTTTTTAATATAAACTATTTCTGGACAAATTCAAAAATATTGAAATCGCGGTCGAACGTGTTTTCTTTTTCATCTCGAGTCCGCGGTCTGGGTGAGCTTGGAACACGGCCAGAAAACGCGGTCCAAATACACAACACGTTAAATCACATCTAAAAAAAAAGAGAGATCTTGCGCCGCGCCGCCGCGCCGCGTACGATTAAAAATACCGACCGATCTAAACATTGCGAAATGTAGCTTTTGTTTCCTGTTGTTGAGACTTGCATTTAAAACGCTAGGTTATATATATATTTACCACTCAACTATAAATTAACTTTCAATGAGTAAAGACAAATGTTGCTATAAAGTCTTGCCTTTTAATTTTTTGAAAGTCTTAACTCGAGCTATCAACAGAACCTCTCCAATAGAATGAAGGAAGGTGACGGCAAAATTTCAACGATTACAAATGTTACTACCTATTCAGATGCCAAATGGAAACTGGGTCAAAGCGGACGCAGAGAAAAAAAAAGTCGCATATGCATAATTATGTTGTTAAAATCCGATTTTTTCGAATGGTAACATTTTGTGTGTCATCGAACGCACTCGGGTGTACCTCAATGTAGTGTGTCGGATCGCGCATGGTACTTTCTTCACGCCGCAGGATTTGCTAGCATCAAATACCACTTACTTCCCTTCTTGCATTTAACGAAGATTGTGAGTAGCATCGCAATGGTACCATCTTAGAAAATAACTTACAAAAGGAAGACTAAACAAATAATAAAAAATACTTTTAACGACAAGTCCATACTCGTCTAATCCAAAGACAAGGACCTTGGTGTCACATAGCAAGAACTTCAGCATATTTACAAAGATTTTAAAAATATAAAAATAATCTCTCTCTGTAAATTTCTAGTGGATTTTCTATATTACCATAAACGCTGTTGTTTGACTGGAACCTCGTCATTTCTACTTTAGTTGACGACCTTTCGTTCACTATTGCAAGTGACATCTTCCGAGCGGCACAATTCGAAGTTATCATAAACCCAATATATGATCCATAATCAGAATAAGAAAAGGGAGACCGAGAAAAGAAGGCTTGAAAAGTAGTAGAAGACCTTAGGAGAATACGTGTTACGGACTGGAAGGGAAAAGCAGTGAAAAGAGGAGAGTGGAGAGGAATGGTACAAAAGTTTAGTATTAAGATATGTTAGTCAATGTATGTAGCGTTTAAGTCCATAATTTTGAAATTTATTAATTTTTTTAATCTTTTTTTAATCTTGTATAAGAAAGAAAAGAATTTTTAATAAGTATTCTTCTGTTTAAAATTGTCCATATAATCTTTTTCATGCATTTCATCCATTCGATTGTTATGGAAATATGTTGTTCATGGAGATATGAGTTAGAATTTTTGGAATATAACATTCTAATCATCTTTTCTAATTTCTAAAATCAAGTAAAAATTATTTGTCAAAATATTGTAGGCGTCGATCATCACATTTCTAGTTTATTTGTTCCCATTATTCACAAAATTTGCGTCTTCTTTTCAACTAATTAGAAATTGCATTTCTGTTAATAAATTAAACGCACTTTGTAGTAATTTAATCCATTGTGATGAGTCATTCAGAAAATTCTGGGTAACTTCACAACCATTATCATGTTGGTCATAACAGTAGGGGACAATCGAAAGCGTGTTCGGAAAAGGGCGTGCGGACTAAAATTATTACGTACAAATGAATAAGCACGCACACACCCCTTTGAAAAATTTCAAACCCGAACAGGTGTATCACGTTAACGACCTTACTTGGCGTGACTAACACATCTAAAAGAAAAAACATCCCAATTGTGCGGCTTCAAGGGACTTTTGGCACACTGTAGTCTTGGATTTTGTTATTTTTAGGTAATTAAGTGCAAAATCGAAGCAATTTTTTGCGGCATTAAGTTCAAATGCCACGGCGCCGACGGGCGCCTGTGCGTCTCCGCCACATTCGACCAATTTGACCTTCACGGTTCTCTCGGCTGTTAAATTGAACCACCCTCAACAGTGTCCTATATTGATCGAAGCTGAACGCAGGTCGTTATTACATTGCGAAGCCAATTTTGAGCTTTTTTTTGGTCGAAAATTCAACGAAAAAAAAAAAAAAACGATAAACTCAAGTGTAGATGTATACATTATAACATTTAACCGTTTCGGAGATTAACCCTAAATGGAAATTTGCAAATTTTATGGGAACTTCGCAAAGTATCGAGTACGCCCGGATGTTTAATACGTCCTGAACATCCCCGTGTAGTGCACGTTTCGGGCGAAAGCTCGCGACTATCAAAGCTGCTTTCCGCTCGATATTCGGGTAGCTTTGTGCCATTGGTTCATCAGCTTGGCTGGCAGTGTTTTAGCGGTCGCCGTACAGCGGAGAACATGTCGGTCGTCCTGTGCCTGAAGTTGCTCATGTCGCCTTAGCTCCGTTGTAGGTTTTAGTGGATCTGGGACCAAAATGGTAACGGAAAATGGTCAGGTAAGGGACAATTTTTGAAAGAATTATGTACCTTCTACAACATTATATGTTACGTAACATTCAAAAGATTTTTTTTAGCAACATCCATTGATCCCAATAAATGTTTAAAATCGGTTTTACGTCACAGTAAAAATCCAGCAATTTTGAATGCAACGGTGCACATGTTTAACGTCACAGTTCGTATAAATATAATGGGTAACCACTTGCTCCCTATTTATTTTACTTTCATCGGCGTGTTTCGCATCTTTTTAGAAAACACATATACCGCTAATTAAAAATCATCAAAAAAAAAATCCCCATAAGAAACAATTTTAACTCGACGATCAATAAAACCATTTTTACGTAACGTTTCAGACGAAACTAATATTCTCAGGCATCATCATCAGTAAGGGCGTCATATTTCATTATTTGCATTTCCATAACATATGTGAAGAATAAATACGTAAAATATTACAGAAATGACTTCAAAAATTTTGTTGGTCTTTTTGTGTTAATTATCTTTACCCGAAAAAATAATTAATTAATCATATGAATAGTATTAATTAATTAATTATTCACCTGAAGATGATTGTACATATTTTCCGGCAGAAACGTTGCCGATTTACATATAAATACCTAATCAGTTTTTCATGTAATTTACTATTAAATATCGCCGAGTTCTTCAGGAACAAATTTCTTCATATTGATAGTGTTTTTGAAGTTATAGATAATTGATTCAATCTGGAAGTTTTTAGCAAAGACATGATTTCAAGTAATTGCTGATGAAGAAAAACAAGGAATATTCAAATTCAAAACGTAATGCAAGAAAAGCTCGTCGAAGGAAACTAAACAGCGATGAAGGAAAGGGAATTATTGGTCTAGTGGCTTACTCAGAAGACTAGTAATCTCAAGGTCTAGGGGTCAAGTCTTAGTGGGCGACATTGTAAATGTATATCACAGGTTTAAGTTTACAAGGTTACTGATTTTGAATTGGCCTTCCGACCTTCTGATTAGACTTTCCATGTTCCCTAATCCTTGCAGTGTATGGTGGAATAGGCTTTAACATCTAAAAGACGGTCGTGGCCGCAACCAATACCTACCTCTCAATCCAGAAAAGTTCTTCTTGGAATGGGTTTTCAAAAAATGGGTGGAAGATAACAATTTGGCAAAGAAACGGATTATAAATAGAAATGAATGTAAAGCAAGAAATGGGGAAGAGGGCGGAAAAAGGAACATGGAACCTTAGGAGCCTACACTGTATATAAAGAGCAAGAGATGATTCAGGAATAAGTTTTAGATTTTCTAGCAATAAAAAAAAAAATAAATAATAATGGACAAAGCATGATAAAAAGGGAAAAAAAGCGGTAGCAGGGATTATATAATACGAAAAGTGTATAAATGTAAAAAGGAGAAGCATGCTCGTATCGTTAAACATTTAGACGAAGAAAATGTTCAAAAACTTGCTATTTTCTGAAATTAGCTTTTAAAAACGAATAAACTGATCATAAAATAATAGAAAATAGTAAAATAAATCTCCAGCAAAAGATCATGGAGTTCGACAAATCAAACATTTTTTGTATTTGTATTTTTCGCTCGTTTATATATTTATTTATTGTGTCGCAAAGAAAGACGCCAATGTTTAATAATTTCTCGACCAGTTAAAGCTTGGATGTAAAACAACAGACCGTATTGAAACCAGCAACTAATCCTATACACATTTTTTTAAAATTTTCGAAACTCTCTTTGTTTTCTGTTGAACTTCACGTCATATCATATCAATCAGAATCGATGATTTTTCATTGGCCTCGGACGTCGGATGGTGTTGTGATTTTTTAAATGGTTTTTTTCATCGGTTCTAAAATTAAGGTTGCGCTGACACACTTGGAACGCGGCCAAAACTCAACACCATTTTATGCTGGAAATGTGTTTTGTTTTCACTGGCGACGCGGGGCGGCGATGGTGCTCCATACGATTTTTTAAACGGATTTTCGACTCACTGGGAGCTTCCTCTGTCTTCATTTCTTCAGGTTTCGGCCTATTCTAAGTTGTATTTTTTAATATTCTTTTTTCTTCTTAGTTGTGATTTTTTTCTTTAAAAGAAAACATTACACAATTAAGAAATTCAAAAGATATTCAAGGGAACCTAGAAATAAATTAATTTTGGTATTTTGATTTTAATTGATGAAATTTTGGAAATTATCACGCAACAAATTTTATATTTTGTGATTTTTTTTATCCTTCTGTTTTCCCATCATTTTTTGCCCCGTGTTTTCTTGTCAGTTTCATGTCCTGTTACTTCAGTTTTTATATTTATTTCCACATTTTTTCGTTGTTACTCTCTCCCTATTTTTTATATTGTTTTCATGTTTAGGTTCCTTTAGTTTTTAGTGAATTACCAGATAGAACTTAGCTAAATAAATTGGGTCAATGCGTTAATGATTTATTTGCGTGCTTCTCCATGCGGCTGCAAAGCACACAAATTAATACCAATTGAAAATAATTTTTGTAATATAATCCACTTCCTCCAGTTACCGATTTTTCATATTAAAGAAAAAAACACGTCGAAAGAAAGCTTAAACGTTGAATAAATATTATCTTTATTGATGGGTTTAGAAGAGAAGCACGTTAAAAAATTAAATGCGTTGGCATATGGCCAGTTCGAAAATTCATTTTGCAAAATGCTCCATGCAATTTTTAATATTTTAGGTTTTATTTTTAGTCTGATGTCGGCGAACACTATATGGGTACATACAATTTTATTATAAAATTTATCCGACGTTAAATCACAAATTTAAAAATATTCAAGAAAAACCAATTATGCTTATCACAGGATGTCGATCGAGCCACGCGATTTTGCAAAATCTGCAACTACATGTATTTGAAAATACATGAATAATGTTGCCATTATGCACGTAAATTGTGGCAAGTTTTATGAACCCATTAATTTCCATG
This sequence comes from Lethrus apterus, assembly GCA_018397195.1. NCBI lineage: Eukaryota > Metazoa > Arthropoda > Insecta > Coleoptera > Geotrupidae > Lethrus > Lethrus apterus. Next base: position 13,653 of record JAFFZR010021890.1, on the reverse strand, counting down.
TCGACTACACGTTTTATCAGTTGTGGGAATAATTTTAGGTATCCATGCAATCCCACGTTTTCCAGCCCTTCCTTGTTTTATTTCCGACTTTGCTTATATCCAGCTCTTTGCAATCCACTTCGCCATTTCATCAAAATTTTTCCTCAACCTTTATTTTAATCCAGATCTAAGCCTTAAAATGTAGTCTTTTCTTTTCATTCTTGGATACTTCCAAGAAAATACATTACTTCTCTCGTTTTGTGTATCATGTTTTTAAATTTGTTCATGCACGTTTGGATTTTATGGATTTTAAAAATTGGCATTAAAATTTGCTTCATTTATTTTTTTAAAGTTTTTATTAGTTCGTCTATTCTCTTTTTCATTCAAGCAATTTTTTCACTCTCACACACACTGTCTTTCTTTCTTCTTCTACAGTATTCCTTTATATTCGTTCCATCGGTACCCTATGTCTGCTTCTCCACATGTACAACGCTTACCTTCTTTCATTCATTGATCTTCTTTACATTTCACACCTTAACCTTGCTATCATTTTCTGATCGTTAACATAATATACGTATTACATTTACTGTAACTATTCTTATCTTTACTGCCCACTGCTCGAATCTATTTACATTTTCTTTCTGCCCAATTTAGTCCGTCAATTTCGTAGGCTTCTTGTCTTCTTTTTGATACGAGACGACGTTGGTCTCCTACCATTTCGTATTCCGTTTTCGCCACAATTTATGTCATTTTTCCATCTTTTTCCGCCATCCAGTCTTCTACACAATCATCAAATTTAACGTAATTGGCCATTTCCGTTACGCTGAGGGTGGGTTGGGTTGGTGTGTGTCTGTTCATGTATAAGAATATCCTGGACAATAGTTTGGATTTGACGATTTTATTTTTTTGGTTCAAGTTGGTCTTTATCTAAGTATGGTGTGATCTCATTTTCATGGAAATTAATCGTTTAGAAATCTTCTAAATAAATTGCAAACACAACTTTGGGTGCAAGTTAGCTGAATTTTATTGTTCGAGTTTATCTTAACGATGAAAAAAAAAAAAAAAATAAATGGTCTAAGCTCATTTGCACAGTTTAAATTGTTGGTTTCACGGCTAGCGGTATTGTTTAAAATCTTGTTGGAGAATTCGGAACAAAACTGAAAAATTGGAATCGATAAAGGTTAGATTTTCCATTTTCTTAACAGAATGTATTAGGAACAGTTGAACGTTTCCACAACGCTCGCCAATCAATGAGGAGCGTACAATAAATTCCGGGGATGTTTTCATTACCAGGGGTGCAGACCGAGCACAGACGCGCCGTCGCGACCACCGTATTGAGCGGTGACGTCACAAGGCGTCGCCGGAAAGCGTGGTCTCGTTGCATTTACGTTAGAATCTTTACGTTAAATTGTCCGACTGCGGCGTCTTTCACGTGAACCAGGATCATTCACTTTTCGTTCGATTTCAGTTTTGTGATATCGCCGCACGACTATTGCCGTTCATCGACTGTACCTGCGTGTCGGGCGACGATTTTGCTACATCGATCATATTTTCTTACATTTCGGATTTATGGGAAACGTCGTGGAGAATCGTGTGCGTCGCGACTTCATCTTCTGCCTAGAAACCAAGTACCTGTTGAACGTTAAAAAAGGCTATCAATTCGAATGGACGTATCCGAATATGAGTATATGAGTATATATGTATATTACTTAAGAACAGAGTTTTGACAACTACATAGATTATCCAATATGACGGTTAAATAATGCCTCTGTGTTTTAAATTTTTTCGAATGGTAAGTTTGCAGTGGAGTGGCACGGAAAATATAAAGATGCTAGAAATAAAATACGTGTTGATACAGTAATTTTTTTTGTTACAGTCTGACGGTAATACGTCCTTTTTGCGCGCAGCGCGAGCGGGACACCTCGACAAAGTTCTCGAACATCTCAAATCGAATATCGACATCAACACCAGCAATACGGTGAGTGTGCGTGTATCCACGAAAAGCCCGTCGCGAACAACAAACAAAATGGCAACAAACAACGCGAGTTGTTGCTGTCTAGTCGCTTGACCGTTCGACAATTATATGGCATGCGATCACGTCTAAATATATCGACTAAATTTACTTACTCCTTTGGCATGTGTCCATTTTGAATTAACTTTTTATCGTTGTGATTGCGCAACGTGGCGTTCTCGATCATTTAACATTTAGATTTCTCAATTTCTTTAGTAGCCTTCATTATAGTGGTTCATCTAATCCAAATGCTTAGCTAGCTTTGTGTCTTTTAGCAAAGTTGTTCTGTGACTAGATGATGGTTTAGCTTAGACACTAGCCTTAAAAAATCGGTGTTCAAATCACGCACACACATTGAAAATTTTATTCAAGAAAATATGTAATATTTCTGACTTTGAGTTGGAAAAATTGGGGCTAGAGTTGTTGATTTTCCACCGTTATAGATTGATATCTAATACATTATTGGTTTGGTGTCTAAGCTACAATCCAGTGATCTCACCTTAGAGTATGTAAGAGATGATTAACAAATAACTTCCACGTGATATGAATTTTGTTGAAATTCCAGAATGGCCTCAACGCTCTCCATCTGGCTTCTAAGGACGGTCACGTAGAAGTGGTCGCCGAATTGCTGAGAAGGGGCGCGGTCGTCGACGCGGCCACGAAAAAGGGCAACACCGCCTTGCACATTGCCTCGTTGGCCGGACAAGAGGAAGTCGTCCGACTTTTGGTGCAACATGGCGCGTCCGTCAACGTGCAAAGTCAAAACGGCTTCACCCCGTTGTACATGGCCGCGCAGGAAAATCACGACAACGTCGTCAAGTATCTCTTGGCGAACGGGGCGAATCAGAGTCTCGCCACGGAGGTAATTCGTTCGACACCCGCTCGTTTGGAATCGTTTCTTTACGCCGGTTTTCGATTTCAGGATGGTTTTACGCCCTTGGCGGTGGCAATGCAACAGGGACACGATAAAGTCGTCACGGTGCTCCTCGAAAACGATACGAGAGGAAAAGTTAGACTTCCCGCTCTGCACATAGCTGCCAAGAAGGACGACGTGAAAGCCGCCAAACTTTTATTAGAGGTAACAATATTCAAATTTACGTTTGATTTAAAATTAGTTGCAAAAATATTCATCTGGTAAGTGATGGAAAACGGCGGCTATTTATATATTTTAGTGCGATGTATATTGAAAGTCCGCAAAGAGACCGGCTTTTATGTGTCTCGTAATGAACACATGAGTAATTTAAACGGACTGCTTTAGTATTCCATTAAACTCACCGATGCGCAATTTCTTATAAGTTACGAAAGTAACTGGGAAAGATGTTTACGATGACGATAAAATCTCGCTGAAAAAATTGGTGTTTATGCGTCTAGTTTACATAAAAACAAAAATTTAAAAACTGTTTAATGTTGTTGTTATTAGTCGCCATAAAGTCTTCATAAGTATTTTCTCCTTATAAATGAAATAGCGTTTATGGGTACCACCTGCATTTTCTTTTTACTTTTCTAGCGGAAAATTCATTTTTACGAATTGAAAATATGTGTCTGTTAGTTGACAAATTAGATTTGAAACACATGCTCGACTTTGCATTAAACGCTCACCTTCGCAGACTAAGTTAGTTTCTGGGCGATTAACCCGTCGCGTCGTCAGTACGGTTGCTGTGAGCGATCAATGCAAATCCTACCTGTGGTGTTAGTGCCGAAACGGCAGTGCATGTAACAAACTATGTTCAAGTAGCGGACAACGTATCGCTGGGCGCCGCACATCAGTTTGTTACAGTTGACAAATGTTTATAAATCACACGTACTACGCTGTGTTAGACGTGTGTGCCGGATCCTGTTTGTAAAAATTTATTGTCCGTAGAAAAAGCAAATTATTTAATGGTATTGCTCATAAATCCATTAATTAATGAAAATTTTGCAAGAAAATTAGTAAAGTCGTGTAGTTTCCGCTGTTTAATATTGTTGTTTTCTTTTTGCAATGTTGAGTTGATGTCATGTTTTATAATTCTTATCTGTGGCTTATTGATATTGATATTGAGTGCAAGATAGATATTTTTATTTCAGAATGAACACAATCCGGACGTAACGTCGAAATCTGGATTCACGCCGTTGCACATAGCGTCACACTACGGCAACGAGTCGATAGCTAATTTGCTTATACAAAAAGGTGCCGACGTCAATTACGCGGCCAAGCATAACATAACTCCACTTCACGTCGCTGCGAAATGGGGCAAGACGAACATGGTGGCGCTCCTGTTGGAAAAGGGCGCAAATATCGAATCGAAGACTAGGGACGGTTTGACTCCGCTTCACTGCGCATCGCGAAGTGGACACGAACAAGTCGTCGACATGCTACTCGAACGCGCGGCGCCAATTAGTTGCAAAACAAAGGTAAGTTTTTTCCCCTTCGGCGATGCCTTTAGCAATCGTCGTCTCTTTGTTACAGAACGGACTAGCACCCTTGCACATGGCCGCACAGGGAGATCATGTAGACGCAGCTCGTATCCTTTTGTACCATCGAGCGCCCGTCGACGAGGTGACGGTCGATTATTTGACGGCGCTTCACGTTGCGGCTCATTGCGGACACGTTAGGGTGGCGAAGCTGTTGCTCGATCGACAGGCGGACGCCAACGCGCGTGCCTTAAAC
>JAFFZR010021888.1:3837-26400 GCA_018397195.1 Lethrus apterus | reverse complement strand
GAGAAGTGTCAAATTATTAGCTTGATCAGTACTTGTATACCTTCAAAATGACTTCTTTTTTTACTTAGAAGAATAAATTGCTTTTTAATAGAATACTAGCGCTTTCAAACACGTTAAATGACAGATGACAGAACGTAAATACAATAAGCAGTATGGGTAGCAGCAAAACAAAAAAATACACTATTTTTGTGACGTATGTGGTCACGTGGTGGTCACTTCCAGTTGCTCACTTTGTATGTGCCTATGCGCCCTAGATCTAGTAATTTTGTTTATTGTGACTGGTAATACTGTTAACATTTCCAGAAGCAATCAATTGACGGAAAAAGGATCAAGGTCCATTAACTTTATAATTAAAAGTTAAGAATCTTAGACAAAGATGTTAAAGCTAAATCATTTTAACTACGTACTGTAGACCTAGTGATTTTATATTTTATTGTTGGTAGTGCTGCTAACGTTGTCACATGCACAGAATTCCGAACACGTTCCGAACCACCGACTGCAGCGATTACTTCCCAACAACAGTTCCGAACTGTGATTCCGAATCTTTCAGTGTGGTTCCGGTGGTTCTTTTACACCTGCACACGTGTCTCCTTTTGTACATTTATGTAGAAATTGGAAACCAAGAGACATAATTATTTACAATGTCTGACGGTACTACGGAAAATATATCTAAAAAGTAAGTGTACGTTATTTTTGCGAATCACACAGACCGAATATTTTTATTCATATGTTAGATATTGCATAACCTAAGAAAATGTTTAAATGGTTTAACACTTTTCGTTTACATACGAATTTTTCTCAATTAACGAAAAGGTAGGTAACGGAAAAATCAGATTTTACATTATTTGTTTTTACAATTATAGTGAATTGAAACGTCAATTGAAGGCCAAACAGAAGGCAAATGAAAAAGCAGAAAAACTAAAACAACAACCAATTCAACAAACAAAAGGAAAAAGGGACGCTGAAGAAGACATTAGTCCAAACGAATATTTTAAATTGCGTACACAAGCTATCTCTCATTTAAAAACTAAATCAGTTGATGAACAACCATACCCTCATAAATTTCATGTTTCTCTCTCGATTCAGGACTTTATTGCAAAGTATTCGTATTTAAAAGACAGTGAAATAGCAGAAAATGATCCTGTTAGTATTGCTGGACGGATACATTCTATTAGAGAATCTGGTGCAAAGTTAATATTTTATGATTTAAGGGGAGAAGGCGAGAAAGTGCAAATAATGGCAACAGCCAAGAGCTATGTCAATGACGATCAGTTTAAAATAGACACAGATAAAGTCAAAAGAGGTGACATTATTGGTGTTGAAGGTGTACCTACTCGAACTAAAAAAGGCGAATTATCAATTATGCCAAAACATATTAAATTGCTATCTCCATGTTTACACATGCTGCCCCATTTGCATTTTGGTCTAAAAGACAAAGAAACAAGATTCCGGCAGCGATATTTAGATTTAATTATTAATAATCGAGTATGTAATATTTTCATCATAAGAGCCAAGATCATAGCATATGTGCGTAAATTTTTGGATGATCTAGGATTTTTAGAAATAGAAACGCCAATGATGAACATGATTGCAGGTGGTGCAACTGCAAAGCCTTTCGTCACATACCACAATGAACTGAACATGCAGTTATACATGCGCATTGCACCAGAGTTGTATCATAAAATGATGATTGTTGGTGGTATAGATCGGGTGTATGAAATAGGCAGACAATTTAGAAATGAAGGTATAGACATGACACATAATCCTGAATTTACAACATGTGAATTTTATATGGCCTATGCTGATTATAATGATTTGATGACATTAACTGAAAGTTTAGTGTCGGGTATGGTAAAGAATATACATGGTACATATAAAATTAAATATCATCCAGATGGGCCTGAAGGTAAAGAAGTTGAAATGGATTTTACACCTCCTTTTAAACGCATTTCAATGATTCCCACCTTAGAAACAGTATTAAACGTTAAATTTCCGCCAGCTGATCAATTAAATACTGAAGAATCGAATAAGTTTTTAAGCGATTTGTGTGTGAAGAAGAATGTTGAATGTCCTGCACCACGAACGACAGCGAGGCTACTTGATAAACTGGTGGGTGAATTCATCGAAGAAACATGCATAAACCCATGTTTCATAACTGAGCATCCACAAATTATGAGCCCTCTCGCCAAATGGCACAGATCGATACCTGGATTGACCGAACGCTTTGAACTATTCATAATGAAGAAGGAAATTTGCAATGCTTACACTGAGTTAAACGACCCTGTGGTTCAGAGAGAGAGATTCGAGCAACAGGCAAATGATAAAGCTGCTGGTGATGATGAAGCACAACTAGTGGATGAAAATTTTTGTACAGCTTTGGAATATGGTTTACCACCTACAGCTGGTTGGGGTCTTGGCATTGATCGGCTGACAATGTTTTTAACAGATAATAATAATATTAAGGTAAGCACCGTCATTTAAGAAAATTCATTTTTTAAATTGTTTTTTTTTGTGTAGGAAGTATTATTATTTCCCGCTATGAAGCCTGATGATCCAAATAAGAACAAGGAAGAAGAATCTATTACAACTGAAAAGAAATAAGTGTTATTATGGCAAACTGCGAGTTTTAATTTATCTTGGCTTAATTTATTAACAAATAAAACTTAATTTTTTTTATTTATTTTACTACCCATTTTTGTATTAATTTATTAAATTTAGGGATCAATTTTTTACTTAAAAAACTTAAAAATCACAATCTTTAGTAAATGGAAATTTTAAGGATAATGGTGCTGTCAAATAGTTACATTAACAGTCTATATATGAAAAGTGAGCGATACCATCAGTGAGACATCGAAATGTAGTCCACCATTTAAGAAAAGAAATGCTTAGCAAATCTGGTACAAACTGTTGAGGTGTGATTTAAAGATAAAATTAATAAACACAACACTCTGAATAATAGTTTTATATGTAGGCCTGTTCATTATTTCATCGATCAATTAAAACATACAATTTTATTTGTGACTATCTTCAAGAATTGGACTTTGCTGTTTCCTTCTATTTTCTTGCATACATGTGTTATTTAATCTTACAATTACTGTATTATAAGAAACCTAATCAATGTGTGTATTTTTAAATATGTGTACACTATTGTCCGAGCCTCCAGACACCAGATGTTTAGGATTTGACCAGTCCACACATAAAACTTTTCCTTGATGTCCACTCAAATCATATAGTGGTGCACTGGGGCTCCTTGTGTCCCATAACTTAACACATTTATCATAACTCCCAGACATAAACAAGTGCTCATTGTACTGGCTCCAAGTGACGCAAGACACCCATAATGTATGTGAGGTAAATGTTGTTTTACACACTGTACCTTCAGATGATCTTGGATCATATAAACGAATATGTCTGTCTGCCGAAGAAGTTATTAAGGTCTGAGATAATGGCGACCAACTTGCACCTAAGAATGCTTTTTGTGCAACAATTTCATTTTTCAAGCCACACAACTAAATATAAAAAATATTTATTTAACTAACTTGTATCACATAATTGGATACATACCTGTGCATCCCAAATTTTTATGGTGTGATCCATTGAAGCTGTACACAAAGTATTATCATCAATCCACGAGATGCTGGAAATATTCTCCTTGTGCCCTTTCAATGTATGCAGTGGTGTTCTTGTTAATGGTCCACCTCTTGCCTTCTTATTGGGTGGTTCCTCATCAGTTTGGTCCATTGAAGCCGACCACAGCTTTAAATTTGTATCCCAGCCACCTGTGGCTATTGTATTTCCATTTGGACTCACACCTACAGAATCTATACCTCTTTCATGACCTCGCAGAACTGCCACCATACGAGGAGGTACAGATGTACCTGGCATCCAATTCCATAAAATACCCGTTAAATCATGCGAAACACTTACAAATCCACATGCAGGATCACCATGTTTTATCCATGACACGTCTTTTACTATGTTTGTATGATCCAATACAGACAATTCATGTTTACCTTTCGTTGTCCATATGTTTAAAGTGTTATCATAACAACCCGTCAATACCCTAACAAAAATAAGTTTTGCAAAGTGATTAAAATAACAATGAAAATTATTACTCACCATTTATCTGCAACCTGTATACTTGATACCCAATCATCATGCAATAAAGCATCTTGGGGTTGTGGTGCCGGTGTTCGTTGTACATATTCTATGTCAATCGTTATTTCCGTAGAAATATTTCTTTCCTGGAGATGTTCATTTAATGATACTCGCAAGAGTTCCCCAGCAACCAAAAAGTCAAATTCTATATACTTTAATACGTCGGCATTGTTTTCTCTCAACAATTCATTGATTAACTTGTTAAGGAAACTATTGTCAATGTTTGAAGGCACCGAAAATGGGACATCAGGCACAGCATACCTACAAATTTAACGTTCAATTCGCTAAAAGCAATGAAAGGGGAACTAATTTACTCTGCCTGTTTCGTTATAAACTTAATTTGTATTTGAGACTGGTCTAAAATGTTAGACATTTTAAAATGTATTAAATGTACAACAATGTAACATAACTAATAAAGTGAGGTTATGACGTTACAGTTGGAGAGTTTTTTTTTAAATAATTAAACTGGAAATGTTCTAACTATTAGTTGGTGTGCCTGGTAAATACATTCCGTCTTAATCTAGCAATTTTTTGTTCTACAGTTAGTACCCACTGTTATGGATACTTATTTAAATTTAAAAAATCTTCTTCTTCACAGTTTAAACAAGGGTGATTGAAAGAAAAAAACAACAATAAAACATACACATCAATTTCGAAGGAAATAAGTTTTAATCAAGTGCAATACACTTGTGACCAAGTTACGAAAAATTTGGATGTGACCTACAATAATTTTAGATTTCTCTGATATAAAGCGCATAACATTTGAACATATTGTGTAGTTGGCGACACTGTATAACCTTACACATAATTATATGGCGTCTATTGTTTGTTTTAACCTGTTTAAATGTAAGTCGTGATAAATACAAGAATTTAAGTTTTGTAACATACCATCATAAACTACATAAAATGCATCGACGAGGTGGAAAACGCATCCGTATGGATGAACCTCCTCCCGAATATGAAAATCCGATGACACCAGCCATAGATCAAGAAAATTTTGCAAATTACGGTCATACAGGAGTATATGGGGATTCGTATGGCGAACAGGCTGGTACTTCGTCGTCTGATGGTATGTTCGAATCACCTCCAACTCCAGGTATGCGTAGAATTACGAGATCTAAAGCCAGGGGCATTGTTGCTCCACCTCCGGTAACTACCTCGTCTCATTCGCCTACAAGTACGACAGGCGTCAGAGGAAGAGGTAGAGGGCGACCACCCGGTCGTAAAAATAATCCAGAAGGTATTCATTCAAGTGAAGATGACACATCTTTATATCACATAATAAAAAGCAGCAAAGCTTCATTGACACACATTGTTGATGAGTGGATTGAAAGTTATAAAGTAAATATGATAAATTTTTGTTGTTGTTTAAGTAAAGCTGATGTTTTAGATTAATCGTGAGGCTGCTTTGATATCTTTGATGCAATTTTTTATAAATGCTGCTGGTTGTAAAGGGCGCATAACACATCAAATGCAAACATCAATGGAACATGCGGCAATTATTCGTAAAATGACTGAAGAGTTTGATGAAGAATCTGGAGAATATCCACTTATAATGACTGGGCAAACTTGGAAGAAATTTAGGTCAAATTTTTGTGATTTTGTTCAAACGTTGGTGAAGCAGTGTCAGTATTCAATAATTTATGACCAGTTTCTTATGGATAATGTTATATCATTGCTTACAGGACTATCAGATTCTCAGGTAAATTACAATATCAACTAGAACATCATTTATATATATCACTTTTTCTCGTGTTAAAATTTTTTTTATAGGTAAGAGCATTTAGGCACACTGCTACTTTGGGTGCCATGAAATTGATGACTGCATTGGTAGATGTAGCCTTAACAGTTTCTGTCAATCTTGATAATACACAACGACAATATGAATCAGAAAGACAGAAGACAAGAGAAAAAAGAGCAAGTGATCGTTTAGAATCACTTTTACAAAAACGTCAAGAACTCGAAGAGAACATGGATGAAATAAAGAACATGTTAACTTACATGTTCAAATCTGTATTTGTACACAGATACCGAGATACCTTACCTGAAATTAGAGCAATTGCTATGACTGAAATTGGCGTTTGGATGCACAAATTTCATGCCAATTTCTTAGATGATTCATATTTAAAATACATTGGCTGGACTTTACATGATAAAGTTGGAGAAGTTCGTTTGAGGTGCATAAATAAATTCGATACTTTTTAAAGTAACTAAATGTGATTTACTTGTTTTTCAAGGTGTTTACAAGCCCTGCAGCCATTGTATGCCAGTGAGGAACTTAAGGGGAAATTGGAGTTGTTCACAAACAAGTTTAAAGATCGTATTGTTGCAATGACTTTGGATAAAGAATATGATGTTGCTGTACAAGCTGTCAGATTAGTTATTTCCATTTTAAAACATCACCATGAAATTTTAACTGACAAAGATTGTGAACACGTCTATGAACTTGTTTATTCATCACACCGTGCAGTTGCCCAAGCAGCTGGAGAGTTTTTGAACGAGCGTCTTTTCCAACCGGCTGATGTTGATGCAGGTAAGACAAAAAGAGGCAAGAGACGCCTTCCAAACACTCCATTCATCAGGGATCTGGTGCAGTTCTTCATTGAGTCAGAATTGCATGAACATGCTGCTTACCTAGTTGATTCCTTAATTGAATCAAATGTTATGATGAAAGATTGGGAATGCATGACAGATTTGTTGTTGGAGGAGCCGGGATCAATGGAGGAACCTTTAGACAATCGACAAGAGACAAGCCTTATTGAAATAATGGTGTGTTGTGTTAAACAAGCTGCTACTGGTGAAGCACCTGTTGGTCGTGGGCCTACGAGAAAAGTTACTTCACTGAGAGAAATCAAACAGGTTTGTCTTGGATCATTCATTTGAATTTCATTAATATTTTTGATTTAGGCAGGGGAGGACAAGCAGAAGTTAACCGAGCATTTTATAGTAACTTTACCTCCTCTTTTGGATAAGTATTCTGCAGATCCTGAGAAATTGGCCAACCTTTTGAGTATACCACAATATTTTGAGTTGGATTTATACACAAGTGGTCGACAAGAAAGTTCTTTACAGTTTCTTCTATCAAAGTTGAAGCATATTGCACAAGTACATCATGAACCTGAGGTAAATACTGTTTCTTTTTTTTGCAAAACTCATGACATGTCGTCAACAGGTGTTGGAAACGTGTGCAAAAACTCTGGAAATACTTTGTACAGATGGCCATTCAATATTCACAAGATGTGATGTTTCAAGATCGACAATTATTGACATAATTGTAGCTTCGTATCGGGATGCCATTGATGATTGGCGTAATTTAATGTTGGGTGAAGAAACTCCAAATGCCGACGAAATTTTCAATGTTGTGAGTTCACTGAAAAAAGTGTCGTTATTCTATGCATGTCACAATTTGAATCAGTGGAATTTATGGGGTTCCCTGTTTCAGGATGTTAAAGTAAGTAGCTTATTTCACCAATATAATTGTTCTAGTTTGAAAATGTTTTATTGTAGGATTTAGAAAGTTCGTTACCATCTGAAGCTCTAAAATATTGTTTGAGTTCGTGTTTTTACTGTTTGCAATGGGGTTTAAAGGGTTTAGAAGCTGCACACGAAGGTGGTGGCTTAACTGGTCCGGGAATACAAGAACTGCGGGAACGTCTTGACCATTTCATAGAAGCTTCTCAAGATCTGATACGATCTTCGCCCCATCAGTTGATGCGTGAAGAAGCATATGTATGTCTTTGTGATCTGTTGGTTGTTTTCAGTGAACAGTTGCATAGCAGTGCTGCACATTTGGCAGAATTGATTTGTGAACCTGACAGAAATCTACTGTTGCTGTTAAATGAATTTGTACAGGCATATGTTTTTGTTCCTGAACAAGATGCAGATCATGATGAGCATCGAATAGAGGAATTGCATAAACGACGTAACTTTCTGGCTGCATATTGTAAATTGATTGTTTACAATATAATGCCCACAAAGGCAGGTGCAGATGTTTTCAAACATTATGTCAAATATTACAATGAGTATGGGGATATAATTAAAGCGACATTGAGCAAAGCAAGGGAAATTAACAAGGTCAACTGTGCTCTGACAATGTGTTTGAGTTTAAATATGATGTTTCAGTCACTAAGTGCAAATGGTGGAAGAATAGCGCGGCAGCATGAAGATTTCTTTGCATTAAAGGAACTGGCCAAGAGGTAACTTTAATAATATAGTTTGTTACAAATAATGTTGATCAAAACGCATACTTAATTTTAATTTGCAGGTTTGCATTGTCATTTGGTTTGGATGCAGTTAAGAATCGTGAAGCTATTACTGCCTTACACAGAGCAGGTATACTGTTTGCTGTAAATGATTCTGATCCACCCGATGATCCAACTGGACCTCCACCTAACTTACCATTCTTGGAAATATTGACAGAATTTACCAATAAACTTTTGAAACAGGACAAGAGAGTTGTATTGTCATTTTTGGACAGACGCATTGCCACAGGTATGCCCAGCAGCAGAGGAGAAGACTGGCAGCCGTTACTGCTTTATCGAAATTCTTTGGTGCATGGAGAATCAGATGCCCTACCCACAACTAGCAAAAGAGCATATGGGAGAAAACGGAAAGATCCAGAAGAAGAACAAGAAAGAGATGATGATGGTTCAGATCATGAATTCCCTGGTAATCTTTATGGTTAGATTATATTAAGCTGATTATTATCGATAATGTATTCTGTAACAACCTTGCACAATAAAATGTACTGTTAGTAATACATCTTTGTTTTGCAATTATGGGAAGAACGCTGATTGTCATGCGTGTGTTGTTTATACATACATATTTTACTATAGTTTATAAACACAATTTATTGTCACAGTATAAATAAAATAACTGCTTGTTCTTATTATAAATCTCCTTCATAGGGTTGCTTTACAAAACATGTATTTCAGCGAAATTATAATATGAATTTTTTAAAAGATAATTATCGATGATGTCAAACAGTTTATGGATATTTTATCAAGTCTCTGACAATTTACGTACTATAAATTGATTTTTCGCAATTCTACATCTAAAATCTAAATGGTAATGTATTTATGTTCTTCCTACATTTTTAAGTTTCCCACTTGTTTACATACCAAAATTTAACGTTAAAAATACGTCAATTATGTAAACGTTGGTAGTATTTTAATTTGACGTTGGGTGGTTTTTGACGTTTGTAGGGCTTGTTTAAAAAAATGTGTAGTCCGCAATCATAATTTAACGCTTGTATGCGGCTTCAGTAGTCATTTAGTTTCTACTTTTTCATCTAATTGAAATTCGATGAAACTTATTAAAACAGAAATTTAACCTTGCGATATTTATTTGTAAAACAGGAAGCTATTATGGCTGATATTTTGGTACTTGACTGGATAGAAGAGTTTGAATCCTTAACGGAAAGTGAAATTCACACGTACGCCACCGAACAAGAACATAATCATGAAGTTATGGTTGCTCTTTATGTTCTCCTCGAAGAACCTAACTTAAGCAGAAAGAGTAACGTAAGAGATCACAGTTTTGTTTGGAATGTAAGTTACCATTTAATTTTAGCTTATTGAAAAGATTTGCAAGCAGTTACTGGGATTTTATCGATCGGGTGAACATCATTTGCGGAAATTCACTATGCAATATATACCAAACTTGGTGTGGCTGCATTTGTCTGCAAAGAAGATATATCCTGAAGTTGAGACGCTGTTAGTTTGTTTATATAATCTTGAGGTAATAATTGGATTAGTTGTATGAATACTTATTAATAATAATTATTATTCTTTTTAAGGTTGTTGATAATAAAGGTCAACCACGTATTGTGTCATTTCGTGTGCCAAGCATAGCTCAATCATCAATTTTCCATGATTCTACTAACCTTGAACCAGCTTTCATTGCTGAAAACTCATTAAGACGTTGGGAGGAGTGTAATACAAAATTGGTAAATTGGGGACCTTTGCCACAAGTGGAATCATTAAATGCTCAAAACAGACAAAGAGTAATGACTGCACTTTTATTCTTGTACAATCAACAAGTTGCTAGTGTGTGCCTTCAGGGTATTGAACATACTTGTAGGGCCATATCAAGGTAAAGTAACATACAACAGTCTACAATACAAACTAATAATTGGAGAGAATAGTGTAATATATACTGTTTCAAATTTTTTAAATTAGATTGGTCAGTCAGGGTTTTCATTCTGGTGGTGCGAGGACATCAAGTGATAGTGACAGCATCAATCATATGAGTTCAGTGCCTCGTTTAGTTGTATCTAGTCCTCTACTTTTGGAATTGCTACATATTATTTACCATGCACTTGAGAGAGGTGCAAGCGGTGCTGCACATACCCTCCATGACATCACTCAAAGAGCAACATATGAAACATATGCAGGTGATTTTGCTTCTTGCTGTGTAGATTAAACTTAGTTTAAACTATTAAATAATGTTCAGGAAAATCGTATTAGTTAATTAATATTAGTTTTATCGTAGATGTGTTGTTAGTAACACATGCTGTTCAGAATTTATTACATCGATCACCTACAGCTTATCTTTCTACTAGACCTTCAAATAAGCAGCACATTTCAAAATCGATGATAACAAATGCATCATTCAGGACGAAAAAGTTACCAGGTACGTTTGTTTCGTTTCATCTTTTTTGCTCAGATAACTATCATTTTACATTCAAAGTAAGTGACTTAAGATTTGTTTTTAAGGAATGGATTATTTCAAACAGAATTGCAGTTAAGTTTCAATTTTTTAAATTATCTCGCTGTCTACTACCAAATGCAATTTTGAATATACAGTCTTTTTTGCATTCTGTATATGTTTTTGTATTAAGCGATGTTTTTACTCTCTACCTTCTTGTGCATATTTTTAAGTTCCCGAATCTGTTAGTTATTTGATAATCTATTTAATTCTTAAATAGGTTAAAAACCTAAATTGTTGTTTGTAGTTGACAATAGCCAATTTAAGGATTAAATATTTTGCATGTCACTTTTGGTCAGTCCTTATTTTTTTCTGTCCCTTGAATTTCCTGTACATGTCCTCTCTTTCCCTCAAGGTAAAAAAGGCAAAGGTTGAGACACTTTATGTGCACAGATGACATCCCGATACAAGATGAGGATGCAGCCGAAGTAAGTTTGGATTCAATTGTCGAGGAAGGTCAAGAAACTACTGACAAAATCAAGTTCCGTGGTCGTTCAGGCAGTGCCTTAAAACATCTCCCGAAATTGTCAGGCCTTAGCAAGAAGCCTAAGGTGAAAAACAGCCCGACTCCGCCAAGGCACAGTTTGGAAAATGAACCGCCTCTGGAGTTGCACATGGCCGGTGGAGATCAAGTCAGTTTTATAGCTGGAAGTTTTCAGGAGAATGGCACACCAGAAAACAGATCAGTGCACGTCAGTACAGTTTGAAATCGTAATATGAGAATTATACTGACCTACACATGTATATTAACTGTATTTATTTACTATTGTGTATTATGATGTAGAACGTTTTTATTCAAGTGAACTGTATTAAAATTATTAATTTTGTATTGGTGCATATGAATAACATTTTATTTCAATTTTGCAATTTTACTAGTGAAATAGAGGTTGAAAAAATAAACTGTGATTACAATAATAAAGCGAATATAACAACAATAGTATATTGATTTTTTAAGCTTACATTACAAGCTACGGTAAAATGTACCTTTATTTCTTCTGGTAATTACCAGTGTGATGTATTTTATTGCGATAACAACCTTTACTCATTGCTAAAAGCAAGCAAAAACTTGGGGTTCATATTTTCTTCAAATATTTTTTACCAGTGTATGTATATATGTATATGTGTAGAACCCATTAAGTATTCTATTAATTTACCTGTTATGTACAATATTGTTATTGGTGTTTAGTATTAAGGACGAGATCTGTTGTATCTTTGAATAAAACATCCCTTGAAACTGTTTAATCTTACATCTACCTCTCCTTCTTCTAACTGTAATAAAAAGGTTAAGTGAAATTCTAAATAACAGAGGATCTTTACTTTAACAACATTGTGGCATTAGAAAAATGAATGATTTCTGTATTAAGTTCATAAAGATTCTTCAAATTAGCAGTTTTCAGTTTAGATACATTTACAATGCAATCTCACATAAATACATACATATTGTTATTTATATTTCAGATTTTTCAATAGAAGGGTTTGGTATGGTTTAATAATACGATTACCTGATCGTAAAGATACAAATCCTTGTAGCAAGACGGTGAAACACATTGTCTGGTGCAGAGAATTTTTGAAAGGGCATTTCGACCAGTGCAGCCCATTTCACAAGCTGTCTCATATTCTCTAAACAAAGCTTCCTAAAATGTTATTGACTGTAATAACATAAAATTTGTCATATTTTATATATGCACATTTTTTGAATTTTCTTTGTAGGGAAATTCAGTAAATGTATAAGTTACTTTCTGCTGTGTGTTTACGTTTAGAATGCCGAAAAGAAAGAAAACCAACACTCCGACGTAAACATTCTTTTTCATTTTAACTTTTACTTTAAAACGTAATATAAATTTAACGAAATCGATGCTGGGATTCCAAAATTAAGTAAACGCGCGCAATGTATTATTTCGCGATCTCTTTCTATTGACGTTACGTTCTTTTCTAGTCTGTTGATTCTTTCCCCGCGCCCCACGCATATTATACTGTCGTTTTCAATCAATGCGTTGTTGCTTGTGTTCTTAAAGCAACCACTTGCTGAATATCCTATACTAATATGTACAACGGTAGTTTGTAGTTCGTAAATTAATACACACAATCCAATCAAACGTGAATTATATTTTTAAGGTAAGTTTATATTTTATGACCGTTATTGTATTATTTTCAAGTCAACTTGTACTAAACATCACATTAAAAACAACAAAAGCTTTGTTCTATTTTCGAAAAAGTTCTTTTGCATATTCTAAGGTAATTTCGGGCCAGTTTTGGCAAAAACACGCATATTTTGGTAACTTTGCAATCGGCAAGGCTGTGTCAAACCGGTCTTTCATGATTTTTCGAACGGTACGCCCCCCTCCCCCACGTCCCGCAATTCGGCCCTCCTTTTCCATCTTACTACCTGTAGCACATGAATACCGTGTATTCCGGTGCTTTTTCTCCCGCCAATGTTATTGAAATCGACTCGTTTTATTTTATCATTTTTTACCTTGGTCTCTTTTTGCCAAATTACCGGATGGCAATGACGAAATTGCCAGATTTCGGCGTTGATTACGACTCGATTAAATTTGTTTTTACTTGGTCGATAAAACAGTTTGAAAACAAACGAAATTTAAAATTTAAGTAGGCATGTAAAAATTCACGTATATAGTTGCAAATGGGTATAATTTGTCGCAAAATTGTAGTAGATTTAACTTATTTTGCATTTGGACTAGAAATGTATAAGAGAAGAGAAGTCATGAATTTTGAATTAAATTACGAATGGCCAGAGATCAATGCATGCATATGGGTATGAAACCTTACACATTTTTATCCTTTATTTTATAATTTTTTTCTCTCCAATGTTTTACTAATTAATAACATTCACTATTCATGTAATGCACACCTGAATTTGTACCTCGTATGTATGCAACAGTGCGCGCTTCTATATTTTGATCGTAGCGGGTTTCATGCAAATTGATCGACATAACCCCACTTTCCCGCATGTTACTAGTACTTTGTTATTCCAACGTCCGAAGTTGGTCGAATCGTTTGATTTATATTTATAAATTTAATTATATTTTACGCAAGTTTATAAGGACTAAGCATACAAAAATTTCTTCTTTACCAACATGTACATATTTTTCTTCAGACAAATTTTGTTTGAAAGAATCATCATTATTCATTAGATATCATTTTATGCATTAGTTGTTAAATATAACGATTTTCGATTGTAATATATCTCGTCATCAAATACAAAATAAAGGTAATAAGTAATAATTTGAAATTAAGTTTTGTCTGAGTAACACAACGCAAGATTTTTTTTACAAAAGGTGAAATCTATCAAAGATACCAATTTGACATTTTTACTACTACGTAAATGTTTGACATTTGTCCTTAAAGTGATTGTCAAATGTTATACTCAACGCCGCCTCTGTTTTTTAAAAGTATCATTTGTTGTTTTCATATAAAAAAAGTCGTTTAATTTAATTTTTTACCTATAATATTTGTATTTTACTGAAAAAAATCGCTTGTCTCCGTGTTCGTATTGGTCTTCCTCCATTTCTGCTTCCTTAAGGTATCTAATTAAATACCCTTTGTGGCAATTTCTACTTTTCCTTCTAGTCTGTTTGTCATATTTCTTTACACTTTCTTATTAACACATGAACTGCTTGGCGAATGGAACACCATTTTTGGTAATAAACTTTAACAATTTCTACGCGCTGTGAAATTGTGTGTGTACTTTCCACGATTCTTTGTCAAGAGTAGCAGCTTCACAAATATGTGAGCTTTCAAAAATAGGAAGGGTTTCTAATTGGAGGACCCTTTATAATCCGCAGTAGTAGGCATAGTATAGTAGAAACCAGTAGAGCTGGCGCACCAAGGCCATTTGAATTCAACGAGTTTCGACAGTATGAGTTTCCTTCTTTCTTTTCTTTCCGTAATTTAAATTTGGCATCATGATAAAAAATGAACTATAATAATTTATTTCAATTAACAACGGCCGCGGAAAGTTACGATTTATTTTAAACATATCCATATCACTGTTAAATTTTTTTCTTTCGTAATATTTTTTTCTTCCCCTTCTTTCGTTCCTTACGCCTTCTTCTTCTTGTTATTTTCTTGGGTCCTTTTATATTTATCCTATAAGTGTGTTTCTCTCATTATTAACATTATCAGCTCATTATGTTCATTCTGGTTAAAATTATTGTTTTAACAGTAACTTGATTCAGTTGTATTTGTTCGCAAAAGAATGTTTTTAATGACATGAGAAAATGACGTGCTTGTACTGGCTTTGGGTTTTCGGCAGTGTTAAGTGAAAGATCAACTGTTTAAATTGGCATAGTAAGATGAAATTGTCTATTTACATGAAATAGTGGATAATAAAAATTTGGTGTGCTTCTGGCTGTATATTCCCCATTAATTACAATTTATCATCAATAATGAGTAACAGATCGAATGCATCTTTGTCACACTACTATTAATTAATGTAAATGTGTTCTATTAACTGGTATAGTCATGGGGGACATGCGTTTATTGCTCTTGTTAATTTTACATGTTTTTCGATTATGAATGTTTAATTGTTTAATCAGCAATAATTCGAAACTTTTTAAAAATATTTGATTGTATTTTGGGCAGGATTTCGTTGATGATTTTTGATATTTCCCGATTTAACTAACCGTGTTTTTATACATAGTTGTGACTATTCGACTCCGTTCGGTCACAATAACAGACCGTACGGATGCGCGCGATTCTGCGTTCATTGATCGACGGAGACCCCACCATTGCCGCCTGACGCCGTCTCCATTGGTCTCTCCCCACCGCGCCGCAACCGTGCTGGGGTAGTAGAGCCAGCACCCTTCATCGATACGGCCGTTGGCGCAAAGTAAACGTCTCGCCGTTGGTATTCTCATCTGAATCGATCTGTCTATGAAATAGTTTCGTGCGTGCGTGTATGAAAAGACGACCACGTTGCGCAGTTTCCGAACGACAAGACTTCTTTTAGACGCTTCGTGCAGTTGGTTTATTTTTATGCCAGTTCGTCAAAAACAACCGTCAAACTGTGGGGCGCCGGAGCTTTTTTCCTTCCTCCCCAGGGAATGTACTACCCGGTAAGT
Organism: Lethrus apterus; assembly: GCA_018397195.1. NCBI lineage: Eukaryota > Metazoa > Arthropoda > Insecta > Coleoptera > Geotrupidae > Lethrus > Lethrus apterus. The sequence goes on along the minus strand of JAFFZR010021888.1, from coordinate 10,453 downwards.
GTGAGTGTGCTTGTGTGCGAGAGACGCAGAATCTGTGGTACAGCGGCGCAGATCCATACTGTCTTATCGTCAATACTGGTGTTTAACGTGTTTTGTCGTTTCAAGGATCGATGCCAAAAATGTTGCTATAGACATCTCCCGCTATTTTAACGCGTTCGGGAAGAATTGTTCTATTTGCAGACGTATCAGTAGGGGATATACGTTCCTTCGGTATTGTGCCCCCCTCCCACTCCGTCTCTGTGTATCAAACGTTGTAAATTAATAAATTGCCGGGAATGCTGCAGCATCTGCCGTTTCACTCTTGTCCATTTAAGATCAATCCAATCAATTAAATGTTTAATGTATATGTCTACTATTCCAACTGAAAAAGTAAAATTCACAAGCTTTCCACGAAGTTTAAGTGCAAAAGCGGCGACAATTAGATTCTTTCGGTATATATGCAATATTTTGGATTTTTTTTTATTTTACTTCCTTATTTATTTAATCAATAATGTCCATATACTGTTAGGTGTAGGACTACTTTTACTTCCTACCAAATTATAGAACTGTTGTAGATGTATTTCAAAAAGTTTTGAATACAAGCTAGCCTAAAAATTAGGTTGAATAATTTTAAAGCACAAGATGTAAATTTGTATGAAATCTAAATTCCAGAAACGACATTTCATTCATACAAGTCAGAAAGAAAATCCACCCAATGTTGAAACTATTACTATGCTGGAACTACCAGATTGTATATTTACTGGAAAACCTCAGAACCACGAGCCTGGACAAGCCTGATAAATTGGTCGAATGTAACTTTTGCAGTTATATTTGTACAATCTGTCAAATCTTTATCTGATTCTATCATACATTAGAGCAGGGGAATGGGAAAAAACAATTGAAGGTGCCGCCAAACAGCCCACTATTTCATCGATTTTTTTTTCAAACTCAAAATAATAAAGTTATTGTTTCCTCTTTTTTGTAAGACCCTGTATATATTTTTTGCAACCTTTTGTTTCCACCAACCATCCATGATTTCGTCATTCTACATTTATTTGACCGGGCATTCAATATTAATGCCAGTTATTCTTTGTAACTTTGTATTAACTCATGGGTCTACATCTTTATATTTTTCTTTGTACAGTTTTTCCACTTACGTCTTTCTCTGATTTTCCCATTCACACATTAATCTATAAATGAAAGAAGCATCATTTCTGTCATATCTCACAATGTGTTAAATCCGTATCTTGGGAGAGGCTTACTCGTTTTTTCTTTCCTTTTTATCCATTTTTATTCCTGTTTTTGTATTGAGATCGCCCATTGCCATAGTAGTCCTTCCATCTTATCTGGTGTCATCTTTGATAGCATTCGGTCAAGCTTTTTGGTTAGTTTCAAATTTTAGTTACTGTAAGCCTTGCTCTGGCCCACTCATTTCTTTTCTGTCTTAACTCGGTGATTTTTGGATCGTAGGGTTTTGTGATTCTGGACATTTACATTTTACAGGTTTGTTTATTACGTCACCACGCCCAGAAATGTATTTTAAATCAAGTTGGTTGGTATATGGTCGTTATCGTATCAAAATTCCATTGGAGTCACCTATCAAGAAGATAATAATAATAATACAATTCATTCATCCAGCATTATAAAGATGCCAACTATAGAATAATTAATAATAAAAAATGCGTTATAGGAGAAATCAGTCATTTTCGTGCAAATGAAGGCAATGAATTTCGGACATTTTTTGTGAATGCGTTGTTTTTCAAAAATTGATCTCAGTGGTTTTTCAAAATCTTGGACGTTTTGTAAGAGAGCAAGTTATTAGCTCATTTTTAAAAAGAAATTTAAAATTTAACATTAATAGATACGTACACCTCGACCTTTTCTAAAATAGCAAGGCAATAAAGGTTTTATGAAGGGTGCGGAGCTGCCGAGATCGGCACGTTGGGGGGTTGTCGGACACCGTTGCCGAGTCATGCGTGAACGTGGATACGGGTGTGAGTTGCCATGAAAGAGGGTGAAATAAGTTTTAATGAAAATTTGCCGACAAAATTAGGAATTAAAACGTGGACGGGCCTCGAGATGAAATATCGTTGTGACGCACGGCAGACCATATCCATGAACAACACATGCGGGATCCAGATGTCGCATCGACACAAAAAAAATAAAGAGCGTCGGAATCGCTGTGCATATGTTGGTTGTATTTCAACACAAAAGAGCCCCTGTTTGCTTTGAGCCAGGCGACTTTGTCCAAGATTCTAAATATAAATTGAAGCATGTGTATGTATGTATGTCTGATATAATTTGCCCCTATACAGTATGCTTCTATAGAATATTTTATAGCAACTGACAGATAGTTTAAAACTACAAAATCCAATTATAAATCTTGTGATTTAAGTTGTAGTTCAGTGGTGCTGGAGACTTCTAGATTTGAAAAGTATGTGCAATTTACAGTGTTTGTTTTGTTTTGTAATTGTAATTTTAGAAATACACAAGAGTGTCTGCATCGTGAGGTATGAGTGTGTTTGCTAGGTCAAAAATTAGTCTGGAGGTTAAATGAGTATTGACCGCGACGACGCAAAATATTGTATATAGTACATTTGTTTTGTTTTACATACAATACATAATTATACATTTTTATTTTTTTCTTCAAGTATGCAGTCAAAATTAAATGAAATTTGAAAAAAAATCGTATCAGCGAAGCCAGTTATAATTTGTTGAAAATAACAAATTCCAAGCTTTTTATTTACAAAGACTGTATTTTGTAGACGTTTCGATAACCCCGAGTTCATTTTTTTTTTCATATACAAGTAAGCAAGCAAGCTTGATAAGCACCGTAAACGTTTACGGTGACGACAAAGGAAGCTGTGAAAATTCCACGGCCGCCACTGCAATACGTCTTTTGTTTACCAATTCGATCTTTAACCTTACTTGCGATTGCCGTTCGATCACACTTCAAACACGTTTAAACTGTCGTTATCAGTGCGTTGTGATTGCTGGACGAACGATCGGCATCCAACATTTTGTGTTCGATCTTGTCGGTAGAGCAAATCTTTTGTTTGATATTTTTATGTACCAGCGACATGAAAGGGTTCGCATATGTTCCGCGATGAGGAAAAAAATACGAACTGTTTTAGAACAAAAGAACGCGAAGGCCTTTGATGTTATTTTAATCGATCATTCCCTACACGACAACCTTTGTGCTTTTTTTAACCAGCTGAGGCAAATGTGTTCTATAGTTTTACCGATTAATTAAAATCTCAAAATGCTCCGCCATCTAGTTTTAATTGCTAGACGCCAGCCGCATGTGTTTAAACTATTAGAGGATGTTTTTAAACTATGGTAGCAACGTGCAGCTCGTAATGTTTACACTGGTTAAATTTGTTTATTTTATAAAGGGAAGAGGTTTTGCAGCAACTCTCTCTCTATTTAGTTACGTAGCGTAGACGAAACTTAAGAAGGAAATTTAAATGTAAAGCAATAAATATCAAACAAATGTTTTTACTTATTACGTTTATTACATAAATCCATGAAATATGCTTTGGTTGGTTGAAGGGATAAAACACCAAACGAAGAAAATGAAAAATGGAAATTTTTACTATTTTTAACCATTTGTCTATACAGGGTGTAAATATTTATATACATTTTGTAAAATTCAAATTTCAGTGTTTTTTCCCCAATATTTTCCCCCCATTTCATTGTTTTAAGGTTTACGAGATTCCAATGGTGGGCTTATACAGGGAGGTGCATAAAAAACGGACAGAGCTGTAGTATCGTTATTAGTCATGCGATTTTCAAAATTCAAAAACCGCATTGAATTGTTTTAGCTAGGAAGATTTCTATCTGGATAACTTGTTTCATGGCTTACTTAATTGCGTTTCACTGTGATCACATTTTAATTGATTTTTACGGCTACGGTTCGTGCAAAATATGATTTTATTATATCGCTGTGTTCAGAAAAAAAAGTAGAATTCGAAAAAAAGACAAAAAAGATATGTAGCCATTTAAAAAAAAAGTTGACAATCGTTGTTCAGAGGCGCTTCAAAATAAAACATATTATTTACTGCCAGTTTATAGCGGGCTTTGAACAATTCAATGCGGTTTTTGAATTTTGAAAATCGGATGACTAATAACGATACTACAGCTCTGTCCGTTTTTTATGCACCTCCCTGTATAATACATATTGGTATTTACAAGTAGTAGTTTTGTAGTTATTTCCGGTATTTTCTTTATACCATATTTCTTGACATCTAAATCCTCAGTACACTAATAATTTGTTCAGTTACTTGTTTTAATTAGAAAAAAAAAAATATCATTATAGAACTAATGTTTCGACATACACCGTTTCACTTAAAATACGGGTAATTGATTAAGAAATATTAAATTGGGTTACAAATTTCATTATTTAGAAAATATTTTTCTCTCACATTCATACCAAGCTTGCGACTGGCAGTAACTTGTTGTGTTACTGGCATGTTTAAAAAACGGTCAAACCCAACATTAATTAAGGCAAAACCACTGTTTAATAGTAATAACTATGATATTGGAACTGAAACTCCACGTTTCAAACACAAATTTAAAGTAAGAAGGAACTAATCTAACTAAAGAGAAACTAACTTATAAAGAAAAGAAGGAATGAACAATTGTTTATAGTAACTGTTGAAAGTGTCTTCCGTTTTGCTCAGCACACAATCAAACACGTTTTTTAAAATACACACTTGGTGTAATATCCTGAAAAGCATTAACAATTCTATTACGCATATCATCAATAGTGGTAGGCGGCGTCAAATAGACTTTACTTTTTATAATACCCCATAAAAAAATCATATTTTGTTAAATCCGGTGATCTGGCCGGCCAATTTACTGGTCCCCCTTTTCCAATCCATTTATTTGGAAAATGTTCATTTAAAAAAAGACTTGTTTGTCCGACGTTATGTGGTGGAGCTCCGTCTTGCTGGAACCCCATTCTTTGGAAGGTAGCTAGTGGAAAATCATCCAAAGGTTCCAAAAATTGATATCGTAGAAATTCTACGTAAAATTGACCGTTTAAGTATCTAATATGACACGAACCCCTAAGATTCCGGCCCATACATTTTAAGACCATCGAGTTTGTGATTTAGTAGCACGAATGGTAGGATTTTCTATGTCGTAGTAATGAAAGTTGTGCTTATTGACAAGGCCGTTTTTGTAGAAAGTTGCCTCGTCAGAAAATAAAATATATCGAAAGAAATCTTCATCCGTATTTATCTTTTCAATTGCCCATTGACAAAACATTTGCCTTCTGGCAAAATCCCCATCCAGTTCTTGATGCAAATAAGGATGATATTTGTGTCTCCTTAAAATTCTGTTCACTGACGTGCGACTGATAGCAGTGGTTTTACTTATTTCCTGTATACTAATAATAGGATTTTCTTACACACAACCCAAAACAAGAAATTCATTTTCTTCGTTCATTATAGTCTTGATTCTGTGTCTTTTGTTAAATTGAACACTTCCAATATTCATAAATCAATTTTTTAATTTTTCTAAGTCTCTTTTTCACGGATGTCTTCTATCTGGATAACGTTCAATATAAACTCTCTGGGCTAACATTGAGCTCCTTTCGCATTCACCCAAAACGAAAACCATATCCACCAAATCTTCTTTAGTTAACGACATGTTAAACTAACTAAAAGTCTTACACAAACAAAAATATATCAAGACACAATTAATATAGTGTTGCATATGTGCATATGTGCCAAATAAAGGTTTTTTTTTAGTGTTGCATTTAAAAAAATCACGTTAGCCATGATTGAAAAGTCTGAACTTCCACCGTTTTTATTTCACGTTTTAATGAATCGAATTGTTTCAATTTGTAATTGAGGAATAAAATGCATCTTAATAAATCAAATGGTGAAAACTGCAGCTCTCTTTGCAAATTAGTTCCGGAGATACTTCAAATTTCCGAAAACACTGTAAGAATCTTTTTCGAATAGCTCCGAAACAGCGCCACTAAGACAAGAATGTGTTTAACAAATTATTTTTTATGGAAAACCCAAAAATATAATAAAAAATAGGTTGCATTTAAAAGAAGAAAGTTTGTGCCCACTTCCGGTATAACCGTAAGTCGGCCATCTTTGTAAATATTTTTCGTTGATAAAGAAATTTGAATTGTCAATGCAGACAAAGTTTAAGAACTGACTTAATAATGGAGCAATTGAAGATTCCCGCTTACAATTAGTTGGGACACCGGTATATAGGCTGAAAAACGATGCTTCTATGTAGAAGGCTGTGCCAGAAGCATATTATTTAATTTTTGAGTAAAATATGAAAATAACGCCTAATCGTCGCATTTAAAAGTTCTTTTGCAACACTTTATGTTATTCTCGCCAAAGGAAGCTACTTTTCAACATGACACACATTAGCCCTGACCTAGTGGCGCCCTATATTTATATGTATACGGTGGCGCCGGGCCTCATAGACCCGTAAATAAAAAAATTATGCAAGTTTTTTTGTTTGTTTGTGTTATATTTACATATTACTTAACACTCATTCATATTATTTGTAAAAGCACTTTGCCTTTAAAAAAAAAGACCTCATACATTTGAAATTTGTGGTGTGTTTTGTGGTTACAGAATTTTGAGACTAAATAATAATATTT
>JAFFZR010021886.1:0-26630 GCA_018397195.1 Lethrus apterus | reverse complement strand
GTATATACAGGATGTTTCAACAAAAGGTGGCACAGTAAAATTTGATTTTTTTTTAATGGAACATCCTGTATATTTTACCAGATTGCCCTCTACTCATCCCCAGAATATCAAGGTAACCTGTTTAGCCGTTTTAAAGTCGCAATTGTTTTTGTTAAAAAAATGTAAATTACATATTTCAAATAAAAAAAACCGCTACGTCCAAACGCTTAGATTTTTTATAATAAAATTTATTGTGTGAATTTACGGAAGTTGGGAGATGATATCGCTAAATTATTTCTATCAGCGGATATACAGAGTAGTCAGTATGAAAGTATCAACTTTACCAACTTTGAAATTATTTTTCACGATTTTTTTAAACGGAACAGCCTGTATATTTTTACAAGAAGTGATGCAGAATTAAATTCTTCGTCGATCCATTTTAGTTTCCCTATACCTATCTTTAGCAATTTCTACGATAATCGAGGATATTCAAAATTCCATTATTCAACTTTATTTTCTATTTTTAAATTAGCTTAACAGCGAATTGAATTAAGGAAAAAGATGCAGGCTTACTAGTATATTACATCCCCAGAATTTTAAATGGCTATCTAGCATTCTGCCCGAGTTATGAAAGACGGACGTACTATTACAGGACCCTGTATGTTATATATTATACGATCAAGTAATATTAATATTATTAATATTACTTGATCATATTTAAATGCTATAAACAGTAAACGGAGACTGATTTACGTTTAGACAATGATAAAATAAAAAGAATAATCTCACCACTAGCACACACGCTTTAGGTTTTAGGCAAAGCAAAATTTTCTTTATATAAAAAAAAAAATAAAGTCGATTTTATATTCGAAGTCGACTTTAAAAGTATTAAGAAAACCGGGCCTAAAAAAGTAAATCTCTGCCTAACAATTTGATTTAGTCGCGTGCGCCATCTAGTGACGTATGATGAAAGCAAAAGTACGTGTCAACAACTCAACAACGAGATACTAGCGACGCCCAACGGTAACACATAAAATTAGCTACCTATAAAACTGGAGCCAAGATTTCCTAATAAAAATATTTAAATCAAATCCAGGGGAATGAGACTTGGATTGCAGCTTCGATACTTATGTTAAAGCACTTCCATACGCCACGCGACGCCACTATTTACCAATAGGAGCGGCGGATAATAAATTTAAATTAATGAAATGATATAAATAAAATCGCCATGGAAATTTAAAACTCGTTTGTTCGTTTACAAGTTTTGAGTTTTGAGTACCTGTTAAATGTTAAATATCATCGATATCTGACATAAAACTAACGGTCAGTTTGTAATATTTGGTGTGAAATAAATTTATTTTGAAGTGTTAAAGAATTTTCCTTTAAATTCAATTTCTAAGTGGTAGAAAAAAGAGAGAATCATTGATTAAATATACAGCGTTATCGAAAAATCGGCATGTCTTTACTTATCACTATTTATTTCTTAATGTTAAATTGACGTTTGTCAAAAATGAAGAACTGGAATTGAAACAGAAAACGGTGAATGGCAATATTCTTAGGTTGCCTGTTATGAAGAATTTCAGGAACATTTTCCTATTGAATATAAATAGTGGTTTAAGTAAAGACAGGCCGATTTTTGTTCATAGCTGACTTAATTAATTTTTTTTTTTTTTCGAACACACTGTATTAAGTATATTCAATAAACTATTTGGATTGACTAATTTCAAATTACCCGCACTTTTGCATTAGTTGCAATCCCATCCGCGCCGCACTTTATATGGTTTGTATCTAAAATATGGTTTCGGTCGATAACATAGCAAAACAAATTAAAACACACACTTTTTATATAACTTAATAATTAAGTTACGTTTTGAGGACAATTTCAAAGGAGGCCTTATAAATACATGCGGAACAACACTTTTTTTGTACTGTAATTATTAAATGAAATAAAAAATACAAAATTACTTTCACTTGTAGATGTGAAATTTGATATTCTTGTAAATACAATAACACACATAATAAAATATTAAAAACTACTATAAGAAGCATAAAATCTTTAATGACAACCAAAACTACCGCTGGTGACCGGTCGGTGGCCACGCTACCAACCGCCATAAATAAATATCGCCTATATTTACCCTATTCTTGTAGTTTAGTTATTTCAATTTGACAGCATATGTTATATTTTCTAAAAACGTTGATTCAAAATGGTGGATATTTGTCATCAAATCAGTTTCATCTAATTTCCATAATGAACGTGCGACAGTAACCTGCATTTGATTTTAAATTCGTGTTTATTTGACATGACCTAAAGATAAATTTACTGTGGTTACTTTATCAAAAAAATGTGTGATGCATGTTCGGAGTTTTTACAATTGCTTGTAACATGTAAGTAAACCGGTCGTATAAAACTAACCAACACCAGCTATTCTTATACTATTTCAATTTTTTTAACACAAAATACGTTATGTATTTAAAAACGATCAATTATTCATTGATGAAATTTTAAAAATGTATGTTAACATATCTTTATTGCAGACTATTATTAAAGGATCTAATAATTTAAAATGTTTCTCAGATTTTATCCTTTAAATTTGTTTTAATTTCAGATGAGAGTCAAGTGAGTAGAGATTCCAATGAGTTGCCAATTTTAACTAAGCACGATATTGGTGTTGTGCTTCTTTATGCACAAACATGGCCTTCGAGGTATTTTATATTGAAATATTCTATATTAAATTTAACAAATAATTATAACATTTCAGGCAATGTATGTGCTGTTACCGTGATCCCAAAAATTTGGAGCGATTTAGCCTAATAACACAGGGAATTATTTACTTAGTTGTATGTCAGTTGAAGGAATTGAGTGAATCACATGTAGATGAGAAAAATGATAAAAAGAAAGAAAAATCATCAGATAAAAACGAATGGATTAAAGAGGAAGAAGAAAAGCAGTCCGTTATATTGGAACGTGATAAGTTGTTGATTTTGGTCTCCAAGATATTTTTACTTAATTTTCCCCTGTATGTTGCATTTAAACATACTATCCAGGCAAAATTGGATGAACTTACACAGCAAGAAATGCAAACGTTAAATTTATTTTGTGATTTACACGATTCGGAGATCCCTATTTATTTATTACGAAACGTTAGTTTGTTTTGTAAAACTGGTGGTTTACATGCTATGACTGCTTGTTTTACACATTTATCACCAGAAGAACTGTCTGTATCTACTGCCCATGCCATGATATCTGTTGGTATGTATTTTTTTATAGACCGTAGGAAAATAGATCATAATTTCTAGGTGTATTGTACTTTCAATAATGAGGAAAGCAGATCTTTATGACTGTACACATAGTGGATTGATAACACTGATTAACATAAATATTAAAGCAGTTTTTTTTAATTAACTTCTATCTTAGGTGTACAGTCTTTGATTTCTGTTCCCTGATTTAATTAAGTTTTGATCATGCCATTTTGGTAACTACACATGTTATAGAATTTTCTTATAATTAATTTCAGCTTCTGTCATTAACGAGTGAATGAGATTTGATTAATATGTGCTCGTTTATAATTTTATGTATATATTAATTTAATAAAGTTGATGTGTATCCAATTAGACACATATTAAATGTTGATACCCTCAACTTGAATTGACTAGACTACTATCACACATCTGCAGACTAACATTAGTTGTCGTCCCTTGTCAGTCATAAGGAAACTGTGGATGGATCAAATCGTAAGAAGCACAGATCCATACCTTAACCAGTTTGCAGATACAAGTTTCATCAGCTTGTATATAATATATAATATCTTCAATCCTTAAAAGGAAATAATCTAAGACATATAGGTTTCATTACTTGCTAAACGGTTGCTGTCAGTGATATAAGAAATAGAGCATGTTTTTCGTTTATGTGAAGTACGCTGTGATTTTTTTGGAAAAACAAACAGTATGATCAGTTATCCTTGAATATACGCATCCTTTTTCTCATTTAACAAAATTTGCATCTCTTACTGTTTTCAAGATTGCAATTGTGAATGTCAACGTTCAGAGACAGTGTTATTAATATGAATATTTATTATTAAATTTGAATAGTCAGTATGTCATTTATATGATTGTTTTCACTGTATTTGAATTTGAAGGAAAAAAAATTAAATATGATTTTTTTCTAGTGTGCAATTTAAAATTATGGATGAATTTCAAAAGTATGGTGTCGTTATTAGTTCCTCTACGTTCTTGTGTCCTTAGGTATATGTGTAAATTGTCTGATCAAGATTTACGTGCACCAACAATAAAAAGTATGGCAGGTAAGTACACCTTTATGTTTATGCCAAGAAAGTAATGTATGTATTTTTGACAGATTTTATGTGGAATGCAATAAAAGATCCTCTAGATACTCCAATGGCTTTTGATGTTGATGGGCTAGATCTGGCTTTCAAATATTTTACTTCCAGCACGCTCACTATGCGCTTAGCAGGAATTACACAGATAAATAACCAAATCGGAGTTCTCGCAGAGTTGTGTGTGGGAGAAGCTTTACCTGAAGCTGAGTCGGCACCAAGGCATATGGCCGATTGGCTTATTAATAATAATATTATTTCTCATATTTTTGGTCCAAATCTACATGTCGAAGTAAGTGTAATAATTTATAAAAACATGCATTAGTGTAAAATTTTTTGTTGTAAATGTTTGTTTTCTTAAGCATCAAACAAATACAAGTATTCAAAAATATACAGGATGAGTCGGGAGGATCGCACCAAACTCAAGGAATGTATTCTACATGTAAAAATAATTCAAAAAAATTCAAATGTTATGTGATATTTCTTTGTTTTCAAGATACAGCATCATAACAAAATTTCCCATACACACTGTTCTAATCATTGCGTCCTTATAATAAATGTTGCTATTCTCGCTTGTTTTCAAATTAATGCGTCTTACAGTGATTTGACGTTTTGGTAAACGTGCGGTGTCGTATGGCTGATAGTTATTTAATTGGCCATGTCATTATGGAGCATCGCCTCACAGGAGACCAATACTTTATTTTTTTACAAAATGAATTACAAGAACTACTAGAAGATATTGCTCTAAACATCAGAATGCAAATGTGTTATCAGCACGATGGAGCTCCTGCACATTTCGATCGTCAGGTCAGGCAACATTTGGATGAAATGTTTTCAGGACGTTGGATTGGTCGCGGTGGCCCTGTTAGTTGGCGTCCAAGATCTCCCGACCTGACACCATTGGACTATTCTTTATGAGGCTGGATGAAAAATTAAGTTTATAAAGTAAAAGTCGACACTCGGAATGCACTAATTCAACGTATTGGAAATGCTGCAGCCAATATTAAACAAAGGCATGAATCCACCAGAAAAGCAGCGGGCGCCCTTTTTAGACGAAGCAAAAAATGTTTAGAAGTCAATGGCAGTATTTTTGAACATTTATTGCAAAAACGCAATGATTAGCAGTGTGTGTGGGGAATTTTGTTTTAACGCGGTAACTTGAAAACAAAGAAATATCGAATAACAACAAACGAATTTTTTAAAATTATTGTGTAGAATACACTCCTCGAGTTTGGTGCGATCCTCCCGACTCACCCTGTAAATGTATTACAAAGAATTTTTTCATGTATGAGATAAAAAAATAACAATCATCATAGAGTAAGTGAACTATAAAATTCTTTAAATAATTTAAAAATTATTTTGTGAGTATCTATTTAAAATAATAAATTATAACATATTCTCATGCTAATATGTCTCATATTTTATTAGTCTATATGTCTATAAAATGAACATGGCGAAGGTCAAGTAATAACATAATGTGTGGCATCGGAACATCTAATTAGTAGTTATTTTAAGGGGCAATTGTTTACTATGAGGGTTTTACCATTTTATTTATTGTGAACTAATTGTTTTTAGGTTATTAAACAAAGTCATATTATATTAAATTTCTTGGCAATGGAAGGACGAATAACATGTGAACATATGGATATTATATGGGCAGCTGCACAACTCAAACATTGCGCAAAGCCAGTACATGATCTTTTACCTGGACTTGTGAAACATTTGTCGGCACCACCCGCCTTACATCTTTATAGTTTGCTTGTTAAGTTGGAACCAAAAGAACACACTGAACAGGTAATAATATAAATATTTTGTGTTGGCATAATAAACAACACATTTTTCAATAAATTAAAACAAAAAATATTATTATTAATTATTATAAATGTGTGGATGTGATTTAAAGTTACATGTATAATGAAACATTCATTTAAAAAACAACACTCGCGTCGAGCGAGCATGCGTGTGATAGAAACCCTTTTAAAAGATTATCTTCAAGTACAAATGTGTCTTGAATACAGGGGTGTAGGTCTATCTCCCTATATGGGTAACTTTCTTAGTATTGAAGATACAGAATCAGTTAAATTAGCAAAGTTGCTCAGAAAGAGGAGTATTTGATAGTATTTTCAGATTTGTCAGTTTTTGTCAACTTTTGAAGATATTTTAAAGAATTGAAAATTGCCGAAATTTTCAGTTATACATATCTCCGTAACCATTGCAGATAGAACAAAACTAAAAATGCCATTTGGTACTAATTTTTACTTAGAAATTAATAATCTTAATTAAAAATTCATAGCGTACTTAGTTATCAAGATATAAAATAAACTTAAGTTTTTTTTTTAAATGGCAATCACACTTGGCCATGACTTCATTGAAATGCTTATTTTTTTCTGATTTCATAGTTATAAGGTTTGGTATGATTATCTTTTAAAATTTTTTTATAGTGGAAGTAATTCAAATACTATTACTCTTTGAGGAAATAATTAAGATTATTACGTAAAAATCCAATGGTTACGAAGATAATGTATAGCCGAAAATTTCGGCAATTTTCAATTTTTTTTTAAATATCTTCAAAAGTTGACAGTAATTGTTCTGAAAATACTATCAAATACTCCTCAAATTTCTGATCAACTTTGCTAATTTAACTGAACCTGTATCTTCAATACTAAGAAAGGGAGATAGAAAATGGCCAGCCTGAGTATGATAGATGATGTCAAGTATTAACACAACAGGCCATTTTCAAATTGTAAATTACGAATAAGAGCCACTTTCTTTTATTTGCCATTGTACTTAAAAAAATATATTATTTTAGACATTGTTTTTGGCGTCGGCTCTTATAAAATTCATTTGGACTCGAGGAGGTGCTGGAACAGAGGCGGGATTAATAGGATTGGCAGCATCACAGGCAGGTATTGCTCTGCATAAGTGTCCAAGTTCATCTGAAAATAGTGTCAGTTTAGATGCCAGTAATTCAGAAGAAGAACATGTAAGTGTTAAAGTTTGTTCAAAATGTAGTGAGCATGTTTTTCTTGTACATAACTTAGTCTTTTAACTTGTTTACAGTTAAACTGTTAATAATTATTGTGCATACATTTTTTTATATTTAGTTTAAATACAATATAATTATCGGTTTGAATTTTTCTATTAAAAAATATATACCGGGTGTCCCAATTAAGACCGGATCTGTAACTAATTATTCTTTAACACTATTATTTATTATTAGTAGTTACAGTTATTACTATTAAATAGTGATTTTTTAAACATGCCAGTAACAGATCAAGTTACTGCCAGTCACAGGCCTGGTACGAATGTGAGAGAAAAATTTTCTAAATAGTGAAATTTGTAACCCAATATAATATTTATAAATCAATTATCTGTATTTGAATTGAAACGCTGAATGTCTAAACCTTAGTTCTATAGTACTGAAAAAATTATTAGTGTACTCAGGATTTAGATGTCAAAAAAATATGGCATAACTGGAAATAACTACAAAACTATTACTTCTAGATACCAACATGTATTAATAAAGGTGAAAGAGAATCAGATTTCCTATTCGTTAAAAAAAATCACGTTAGCCATGGTTGAAAAGTCTGAATTTCCAACGTTTTTATTTCACGTTTTAATGAACTGAATTGTTTCAATTTGTAATGAGGAATAAAATGCATCTTAATAAATCGAATGGTGAAAACCGCAGCTCTGTTCGCACATTAGTTCCGAAGATACTTCAAATTTCCGAAAACGCTGCAAGAGTCTTTTTTTCAAAAAAAAGTCTAATAACTCCGAAACAGTGCCACAAAGACCAAGTATGTGTTTATTAAACTGTCGTTTATTTTTTATGGGAAATTCAAAAGGATAATAAAAAATAGGGAGTTGCATTTAAAATAAGAAAGTTTGTGCCGACTTTCGGTATAACCGAAAGTCGGCCATCTTTGTACATATTTTCAGTTGAAAGAGAAATTTGGCTTATCTAAGCTTACAAAGTTTCAGAACTGAATTACTCTTAATAATGGAGTAATTGAATATTCGGTCTTAGCTGGGACACCGGTATATTAATTGACATATTTAATACTTACTACTTCTATTTTTTGTTGTAAAACAATACAAACCTTGTCTTAAAAAGAATGTGATTTTTGTGTGAGCTCTAATTAACACTTTCTGATAACAATTTTATATCAGCAGTCTTAGCAATTATTTTTTATCTTCTTAACTTAGTACATTATTTTTCTGAATGATTGAAAGTGGTAATTTAAACAAATTTACAATCAAAGATTTGGATTAGCTTATATATTGTTTAAAACATGATGCGTGAGATATAATGTGATAAAGTTTCAAAATTATAATGTAAAAGTAGTTTAGATAGATCAACTGTCTACTACACACATAAACAAATTTCAAATGTGTGTAGTAGTTTATAGTTCATCTATATAAACTAGTTTTACATTATAATTTAGAAACTTTATCACATTATATCTGGAGTTTAAACAGACATTTGAAAGTTTAATGCAAAAGCAATATATTAGTGATGACATCTTTATTTTAAGATAGTAGTTAACAGTTGTTTGACATGGTAATAATTATTTATAGGTTCGAGGGGGCCGTCTAGTTTGTATAGCAGTATCACCATCACTACTGTCTCTACATCAGGTACATGTCTTGAAGTTTTTAAGTTTTAAATTTTAAAAAAATCACTATTCGCCATTTCTTAGATTTAGAACTAATTTTTATCAAAAATGAGATATTATTGTTATTTTATACACAATTAAATATGAAAATATTAATATCAGTATTAAATAATGTACGTTATTAGCCTTCAGTTAATTTCAATCGAATATACTGAAGTGAACAAAAAATATTACGCCTATGTTTTTGTCATTTAGTTTATTATTATGAAATCATTTGTTATTTATTATTTACATATAGGGTGAGAGTTCAGCTCAATCAGAGAGCCATAAATCGGAAAGTGAGGACATAGATGGTGTAGAAATAGATGAAGAAATTGAACAACACATTGTTGTCGACAGTAGTGAGGGGCCAACACCTTGTAAAATGGCAAGGAAACAAACAGCACAAGAATGTGAAGAAAGTAGTAGTACTGATCCTGAAATTGAAGGTAACATTTTTTTTTTTAGAATACATTTTACATATATCGTTCTTTATTATAAAACTATATCTATTGAGAGATAAAATAATATCTTTAAAAGTAGTATCTTTAAAACTATAGGAATTATTAAAAATTTGTCAAAACAATAATTTTACAAACAAAACTACTCTGTATATCTGAAATATATTATTCTGCTGTTAGAAATTTTTCACTTGAAAATGAAATCTGATCTACAGTATACATCGTGTTTAATTCTATTTATGCTTGTTTCATACACTTTTTATAAGTTTTCTGTTAATGCTTCCTTTTGTTATAAAGTAAATTATGTTATTATTATATAGTATAGTATTTGTATACTTTTGTTTTATAGATGTAACAAATAAGGAAGATGGAGTTAAGGAATCGAAAACACCTGTTTTATTAAGGCCAAAGCCAGAAAAACGACAAATGTAAGTATAGTTAAGTTGTACTTACAAACAGGGCCCCTCCCATACTTAGTTCAAAAATTTAATAGGTTTTTCTTTCTCCTTAAATATAGAATTGGATTGAGAATTTTTTTCTATGCTTTCCTCCTTGTATTTAAAACGTTTTTATGTACTGATATTATTATGTGAGTAAATTTGTAACAATCGTTTCATAGTTAATAAAACGCATTTCAATACAGATGTCCCACCAAAAAGAAAATATTAAATAATTTAAATGAAATGCCTGAAGGTGTGGAGGTAATAGGATCTAGTAGTTCACAGGATGAAGGTGTTAGGGATGACACGCCAACAAAATTTAGAAAACGTAGGAAAATATTAAGAAAAACCAGAGCTAAACATAAATTAAGAGGTAATTTTATTATATACATTTAAGGTGCATTGAGGCACTATACTTGTTATTGTTATTATATTTTAGAAAAAAGAAACAAAAGAGTAGTAAATGTTCCAGAAATAGAAGCACTTAGTGATGCAGAACCAGATAGTGAGCAGGAACAAGGGCCATCTTTAAAAGAACCTGCACCTCTAATGTTACCCACTCATGTTGATAAATTAGTTGAAGCTGGTTTGAAACAAGCTGTTTATCTTGAAGAAAGTTCTTCTTGCAGTGAGTTAGGAAAAGAAACGGCAGCATTGGAAACTCACAACACCACATGTTCAAACACATTTCTTGCAATAAATTCAAGAGCCACATCGAGGTACGTTATAATTTATGGAAACCAGTTTAGTGGGATGGTAAAGTCGGTTCTTGAACATGATTGTACTAAAATTATAGTTGACACTGGCATTGCGAAATGCGTATTACAACAACACATTTTCTGGAAATTATTTCATTGTTATTTGTATTATTTGATTATAATTATGCAAACAGTGTTGTTATAAATGTCATTTTATAATGAGGTTATGTATATGACGACATGAAACCAAGACAATTCTAGTTCATTTTCCTACGAATTTATTTATATTTAAACACCCGTTGGTAATTTAAGCATTTTAATTTTTTTTAAATTTTTTAGTTATAATTTTAATAATAATATTTAACTTCTTGAGCTATTTTATATTTCTAATTAATAATGTTGATTTTTCTTTAGTCATATTTTGGAATTATTAAGTGGTGAAGAGGCTGAAGCCGAAGGTGAAGCTGATGGTAGTTATTCATCAAGAATGAGCAACAAATCTGAAAAAAACATGGCTGATTTTGATGGTGAAGATTCAGTTTGTGAAGAAGAACTCGCTCGATTGGCCGAACATGCCCAGATGAATTTACATGGTTTTGCCAACCAATCCTCTCCAGAAAAATCACCTGTGAGGGTCGATCCAAAGTTGTCTGCTTGCTTTAAGATTGAAAATGTCTGTCAACCTGGTAATACACTGCTTTGGGATCTCTTACAGGATAATAAAATCGGACTACTTGGAGAAGGTTTAGCGCTTGAAGCAGAGAAAACCTTGTGCAATTTGCTTTGTTATAATACTGATCGCATAATTCGCATGAAGTTTATTGAAGGATGTCTTCATAATTTAGCAAATAATATGTACGTATAATTCACAATATATACACATTGCTGTGAACTTCCAAAGTTCTACATATTACATTTTGATTTTGATTTAGCAGTTTTTTTTTTATTTTTAGGTCAGTAATTGTATCGTTGCGTCTCCTACCAAAATTATTAACATCGTTTCAACAATTTCGAGGTCTTGACATGCATCATGTAACCCATTGGGCAGAGCGACAACACCACATGATGTCACACTTTTTTAACAATTTGAAAGCTTACAGTTCAGATAAAACAAAATCCTTATCTTTGTATTCACATTTACTACAAGTGCAAGTACGATTACATTTTCTTTCAGCTGTGTTTTCACCCCTCGTATCACCTAATACATTTAAGTATGATTGTAGATTTATTATATTGCAATATATACATATCTTTTGTTTTTAGACTAAATATAGAGCAAGTAGACACATTATGGCAGTGCCTAGCACATGATACTGAATGCGCTGATGAATTATTTAGTTGGTTGCTGTCACAGGCTAAAAGTACAGATCTTCATGCTCTAGGTATTGAAGCTCTAAAGCGACTGTATCTACTTCATTTACCAAGTTTGCCACCGGAGAATTTTAGCATGACTTGTTTGAGTTTATTTCAACAGTTATGCAATTTAGCTAGAATAGCCACTGCTAATATGGATTCTTACAGTCAGGATGGATATGTTGTTGGAATGGATCACATGTGGAAAATTGCTTTAAGAGCAAATAGTACTGGTGAGTTCATTATTGATTTAAAATGAAATTTAATATTTTGCCATCTTATAGTTAAATTATAAATTAATTATTTGTATAAATAACAAATATTATTTACTTATTATATATTTAGATGTAAGCATGGCTGCAATACAATATTTAAATGGGTATTATATGGGTCAAAATTTACAACATGAGGGTCAGTTTGTGTGGCAATGTATGACCCATTTGGAAGCAGCTACAAAAGATTTATGTTCAGCCAATGGACCGGCAGAAGAAGATGCTCCATTGCTTTGTATTCAAAGGGCTCTTCTGCTGTTAAAGACCCACATGGAAACATTCAGAAGGAGGTGAATATTCAAACTAATATGTTTGAATTTTTGTTACGTTTTTTAATTATCTAGGTATGCATATCATTTAAGAAGATGGGCATTAGAGGGAATTGGGGTTGGCAGTCATGCAGCTGCTCTTGGTGATCGTTCATGCACACCAATAAGATTGGTAGTTCAACCTGCTGGTATGTCTGAGAGATGCGTGCTGGAACTGCTCAGTTCGGATTATGTTGCTGATCTCAGGGCTGAAATTGTTAAATGGTGGGAGGATTTATGTCAAGTAAATTATTGTCTGTTGATAATATATAAAGAATGTTTAAGTTGTAATTTCAGATCAAGAATACTGAATCTGATAACAAAACTTCAACTTCAATAGTTCTTCAACAAAACCCAATTAGAATTATAACTCAAGGCCAAGAATTAACTACAGATTGTGATGAAAAAACAATTGGTGAAATGTCACTTAAAGATAATCAGGTTAGTAAATAAATTGTGTATATTATGGTAAAAAAAAATACAACTTGTTTCATACCAGGAAAGAACAAGATTATATTCCTTTTAATAGTAATAATAATAAAAATATTTCATCACGTACATTAAAGAAAAATAGGACGTGTCCATTAATTTTACAATCTGTCTCATGCAAAGGTAGGCAATAAGTAAATGTATTGACAATGATTGTGTCTATCTCTTTATGCCCTCCTCATTATTTGAAGATCTTTGTCATAGTATTTGTTTCATAGTCCGGACAATTGGTATTTGTTAAATTTACTATATATATATATATACACTTCCAACCATTCATCCAACTAAAAATAAATGTAATGTAATGATGTATAATAGCGTTAAAACAATTTTTTTTTTAGATGGTTTATATATCGATGGGGGTGTCAAGAAATATGAAAAAACGTGAATGTATGGATTCACCTTCTCTTCAACCTCCTCCACCTAGAGAATCGATTCCGACTCTTTTACTGGTGAGGCTGGATTACTTTGAACAACTTTTTAGTTTAATGCGTACTTTAAGTGCAATGAAAACGCCGATGAAGGGAGGAGTATGTGTATTTAAATTTTAATTTTAAGAATATTAATCATATTACAACTTCAGCATCACACTCAACACACAAAAGCTCAAGTATTAAGTAGACGAGTTTGGGATATTCTAAGTCTTTTGCCTACTAGTCCAACATTGTTAAGAGGTTTTCAAAATCTGGATATTCCGTTAACGGAATTATTGGATCCATCTAGTCCACAAAAGTTGATGTATTCTTTGTATATTGTTGAAAGTCTTAGTGTTAAGACAAATTTAAAAAGTAGTGAAAAGGAATACTGGAGTAAAATTTTTATTCAGCACGGTGGACTTAGACATTTATTTGATATATTTATGTCAGGTAATAATAAATTTATGAATTACTCCTTATATTTTTGTATATCTTTGTTAGGTGTTCTGCAGAGAACTGGTGAAGATGGCAGTGAATGGCAACAGGATTGCTTGGCTTCTCTATTGAAACTTTTATGTCAGCTTGGTGTGGATACACCGTCTGAGACTAGACCCTCACGAACAGATAAAATTATCATCCCAAGCCTTAATGAGGTAAAAAGTTTTTATTCAATTATAAGTACTAATAAATGCAGTACACATCAAATCTTAAGTGATTAATGTTAACTCTTTACCACCCTATTATCAATTTTACAAAAAGAAATTACCATTAATTCTTATCAAATACAATAATATTTCAATTTTTCACAATTTTATAAATCAGGCAAATCTAAAAAACGCAATATAAATTTATATGTTCACAGATAATCCGCGCCCGAATAATCGAGTAATCGAACATTCATATGGAAGGTTTTTTATTTCTGATTATACTAATTTGCTCTATGTTGTTACTTGAAAGGGAAAGTGGTAAAATTACTATTTTCAATAAACTTTATACACTTTTTTATTTGTATCTTTGAAATTAAAGAGTGGTAATGGGCTAAGTGTTTTATATTTTAATTTCATATTGACTTTTTTTTAGACCATGATTAATATGTTTGATGTAAAAACTGCATTACCTCAACTGACAAGTATATTAGAAGAAGCTTCGTTTCCTAAAGATCCCAATCATTATAAAACCGGTTTTTGGGGAAGGGCTCAAGTATGTTTATTATAAACAGGAAACCATAAGTTACCTTATAAAATTTCATTTCAGGTCGTTCATTATGCCATGGCTTTGTTAGTATCTTGGTTACACTGTAGTGAAGAGGCAAGGCAAGCACTATTTCAAACTTCTAACTTTTCTATATGGTTGCAAAGACTTGTTCTTGAAGATCCCGAACCTGCAGTTCGTCGAGAAGTTTGTTCAGCTTTATACAAGCTTTGCTTGGGCGTATCAGCCCAAGGTGATGGCTTTGATAACAGTCTTGTTGCTCCAATGCTGTCTCAACTACTGTTATACATGGAAAAAGCTGAAAGCATGAGACTTCAAAAAGTTGAGGTATGGTTGAGTATACATCATTAACTAGCACAGGTTGATATGACTAAGAGATGAGTTTCTCGAATTAATCCTTTGCTCAGTTTTCTGTAAGATAAGGGAAAGGCGTTCCTTTGCTTAATAGGTATACACATTAAAATGAATAACTTGTGTGAATGTTGATTTGGCCAAACATCATTACTTTTGTGATAACAAAACAATGATGAGATTTGCCAACTACCTTGTGATTAAAATAAGGTGTTGAAATTAAAAATTAACAATATTTATTAAAACTAAATACTTTTGTTTGATTTATTAAATAAATTACTATTATGAATGAATTGGGCATAAATCTAATTGTTATTTCAAAATTTAAGTGCAATAAAAGTATTGCGTTTTCAAGTTTCAAAATCTTTATAAAGAATTTGTTTATATATAAAATAATTGTTTTTTATATTGGAATGAAGCAAACGTTTATTCTTGTTCTCTTATATTAACTTTTATTGTTACAAAACCAACAACATAAAGCAAATCAAATACATACAAACATCTAGGGTTGCTTCCAAATTGTCTTTATATGTGTGAGTGAGTGTAGTGTTAGAAGTTTCTTCTACGAAGTTGCAACACACACACATTTTAATTACATGAATTAATCAAAGACAAGAAAAAGTAACCACAGGTTGACTTTGCACGAGCGATGGACCTCGTGACATATTAATAAAAGCGAACTCCTACCCTCTGAATATTTTCTTGTTCTCTTTCTTAAAACTCCTCCTTGCGTTCATTGTCAAATCCAGTCGTTCTCTTTCCATCAACTTTTCTTTAATGTATAGCTTTTTTCATGTCTTTTATTCTCTTCTCTAAACCTTGAATTGTGTCCCAATCAAGTCTGTTAAGCTTTTGTTAATCTTCTATCGCGGTTTCGTTGCAAATATTCCTTTCTCTTCTGCTCTTCTTCTACACACTTCCTTATCTCGTGCTTTCCTTCTGTGCACACCAGCCCACCCCTAGGCCCTTTGTACGTACATTCTTCTTCATCATCAATGCTTTGTCTACCACTTCCACTCATTACTCATTTGCGCATAAATTAACTATCTTCTTTATCTACTCCATCTTTTGATTTTCTCCATTTCTCCATGTTCTCTGCCTTGTCTCTCCATCCGTCCGATATGGTCACCATTCTCGTTCTTACATTAAAATTCTCACCTATTCTAATTTAATAATGTAACATTTTATAGGTAATTCAAGCTCCGGAAGAAGGCAAAGAACCA
This sequence comes from Lethrus apterus, assembly GCA_018397195.1. Taxonomy (NCBI): domain Eukaryota; kingdom Metazoa; phylum Arthropoda; class Insecta; order Coleoptera; family Geotrupidae; genus Lethrus; species Lethrus apterus. The sequence goes on along the minus strand of JAFFZR010021886.1, from coordinate 10,433 downwards.
TATGGTCCAGCATGCCGTGATTATTTTTGGCTTGTCTCACGACTGGTAGATAGTTTACCAGATGATCTAATTAAAGGTATTTTTTAATAGATTTTTTAAATTTAAATTTGTAACAAAAAACTAAAGATTAACTAAGATTTGATTATAGAAAGTATAGAAGAACCACAAAATTCTGTCATAGATATTAATGATCTCACTGCCAAAATTTCTCAGTCAGTATTGTCGCGAGATTATTTAGAAACAAGACATCGAACGGTTGATGATGATGGACTTATTGGACTCTTAAATTTGCTAACGAATTTGATTAAACATCGTCCACCTTTTCAAACGAGCAAGCAGGGTCAAGAACTTTTGTGTGAAGTAATTGTTTTTTGTTTTTTAGTTTCCATAGTTAGTGTATTTATTCTAGGTGTTTGATTTCTTATTTGCACTTCCGAGCCCTAAATTAAGGCATGTTCCTAAATGTAAATCTGCCAGATCACGAACATCGGCATTTGATCTTTTGGTAGAATTAGTAAAAGGAGCACCAAACAATTATAATATGCTTCATGAAAAGTTATTGAAGCAACATCAACCAGGTAAATTATTTAATTTAATTACTGTGGCTAAAAACAATGTCAGATAAACTTGTTTTAACATTTTTAGGGCCAAATTCTCCTTATCCTTGGGATTATTGGCCTCATGAAGATGGTCGCTCTGAATGTGGTTATGTAGGTCTGACTAATTTAGGAGCTACTTGTTATATGGCATCATGTATGCAACATTTATATATGATGCCACAAGCAAGATCTTCAATTTTAGCTGCAAATACTGAGCGTTCGAAACACGAACCTACCTTAAAGGAACTCCAAAGGATGTTCGCTTATTTATTGGTAAGTACATACTCATATAAAGAATAAATAATTTTGTTTTATTGATTTTTCTCATTGTAATTGAAAATTACTTGCTGTTATGAAGAAACACAACCACAGTAATAATTAATTGAATCAGCTTGATTTCAAATTTGTATTTTAATGTTTTCTATTTGACAAAACTTATTTTTAGGAAAGTGAACGAAAAGCATATAATCCACGTAGTTTTTGTAAGGTATACACAATGGATCATCAACCATTAAACACCGCTGAACAAAAAGATATGGCTGAATTTTTCATAGATCTTGTGAGTAAATTAGAAGAAATGACACCACCTTTAAAAGCTGTTGTCAAAAATCTCTTTTGTGGTGTACTTAGTAATAATGTAGTTTCTCTGGTAAGCTGCTTTTACTGTAATAGATTCTGTAAATATTCTTATTCACTTATAGGACTGTGATCACGTTAGTAGAACATTAGAAGAATTTTATACTGTACGTTGTCAAGTGGCCGATATGAGAAATTTGTATGAATCTCTCGATGAAGTTACAGTTAAAGATACGCTGGAAGGTGACAATATGTACACTTGTTCTCATTGTGGAAAAAAAGTCAGAGCTGAAAAAAGGTAATGGACATGTGCTACGTGAAACAACAAATTTTATTGTGAAATATTAATGTTTTATATGTTTTTTTATTTTTTTTTTATTAATTGTAGGGCATGCTTTAAAAAGTTGCCACATATATTATGCTTCAATACGATGAGATACACATTCAACATGGTGACAATGTTAAAAGAAAAGGTCAATACACATTTTTCCTTTCCATTAAGACTTAGCATGGCAAGTTACGTTGAAAAGTACCTTATGCCTCAACATTATCAAGGTTAGTTTAAACTGTTTTATTATTTGTACATTACTTTATCAAATCTGTCTGGGATATACAAGTATTTTGGAAATAAGGATTTTTATACCACTCGTAAGCTTTCATTTTATATTTTTTAAGTTAACGATTTACTTCACTTCGCAGAGACAGAAAAGGTTTAATGTCAGACATGGCTACGTTTGTTTTGACTGTCTAACTTTGATAGGATCACATAAATAGTGCTATGCAGCCTTCATTTTCGTTAATCACGTCCCGAATGAAGTTTAGTAAGAAAAATACAACAACGTCAATTGACAGTATTATTTACACATTAATGTGTTCATTAATTATGTTCATAAGAAGACATAAAACTGCAAATATCACTACTACGTTAACAATTAAATGACAACTATGTTAATTTGACATGCCCACTAGACAAGCAACAAGCGGCAAACAACCAATACTATAGAATTTTCAAAATGCGGCACAGACAAACATTTAGAATCATTCTGTACTTTACGCAGCGTAAATTTTAATAAGTCAATTTTTATTTTTTATTTTCTTATAAAACAACTATATGAGTTTTTTTTTTTTTTAATAAAACATGTACCTATGAAAAAAAATCATTCCAAAAATGTGACTGTTTCAAACTGCTAAATATAATTATTTCAGAAGAAAGATCCAAGGTTAATGAAGAAGAACAAGAACAGTACGAGTATGACCTTATTGGAGTTACAGTCCATACTGGTACAGCTGATGGTGGTCATTATTATAGTTTTATTAAAGATCGTACTGCAGGCGCTCGTGATAAATGGTTTTTATTTAATGATGCGGAAGTGAAACCATTTGATCCAAATCAAATTGCTGCTGAATGTTTCGGTGGAGAAATGACTGTAAGTTTTTTTTTTACTCATTACTCATTACACATGATGCTACAGGTTTATTTGAACTACAGGTGTAGTTTTGAACAGAAATAATGTAATTAGTTTTGCCATATATAGATTCTGCAGTCTGCGGACTATATATTTCGGAGGCCTTACTTTTAAAAACTACATAGAATATTAAAAAAACATAGAAATGTATATATAACCTTATTTAAGTACATTTTAATTAGTTTATTGTAAAAAGATAAAAATAATACATTAATTGACAAGAAGTTAATCTCTTTGTCCTGTGTAACTTTCGATTTATATTTGCTCGCAGCATCAATTCCGAAGAGGGCAAATTATATTTTTGTAAAAATACATTTGTTACTTGAAGTAATTATTTTGTAATATAAATTCCTATGCTCATCTCAGGAAAATATGGGATTGTATAGTCTACTTTTTCCTCCTTATTTTCTGATTTATATTTGTCATGTAATTCTCCTCTATTCTAGGTACTAATAAAGCTTTCTTCCTCTAAAACATTACACAACAAAATATTTTTTAATTCACACAGTATTGTTGATATGATTATTTTTGTTGTTTAGATATTTGTTTTTAAGACAGTAATTCAATATTGAAGCTAAATATTAATAAGACATTTATCAAATTCAGAGTAAAACTTACGACAGTGTAACGGACAAATTTATGGACTTTAGTTTTGAAAAAACCAACAGTGCCTACATGCTTTTTTATGAACGATGTCCATTGAATAACATGGATAATACTGAATATCCATCTACCACATTGGAATCTGGCGATAGTTCATCTAATTCATCTTTGTGTCCGTCATCACCAACAACATCTACTACATTTGAATTAAGTAAAGAACTTGAAGATTGGATATGGCAAGATAACATGCATTTTATTCAAGATAAGAATATATTCGAACACACTTATTTTAAGTATGTGTATTATGTTTTCTTGTTTAGTGATTTATATACTTCAATTTTTAGTTTTATGTGGCAAATATGTGGATATATACCGCAGACCATAATGCCCATTCAACCTAACATTACTCAAAAAGCTGCCCAATTATCAACTTCTTTTTTTATTGAGACATTTATCCATGCAAAAGAAAAGGTATGTTTGTGACATTTTTTATTATGTTATGGAAATTAAATATATGCACGTTGTAGCCTACGATGGTTCAATGGGTTGAATTAGTAACAAAACAATTTAATGCTTGTCAAGAGGCATGCATATGGTTTTTGGAACACATGGCTCAAGATACATGGTGGCCCGTACAAGTTCTATTGAAATGTCCAAATCAAATGGTTCGGCAAATGTTTCAAAGGCTGTGCATTCATGTGATACAGCGACTAAAGTATATTTCTAAAAGGTATAATTTTTATTTTTTATTATTTTCTTTTTTAATTACAGGCAATCACATTCAAGTTTATATCTTTTAACAGATATTGATGAAAATAGTGAATGTAGTGTACGAAATGAGGATAGGAGGTTGAATGTTGATCCGGCAAGAATAGGAAATGCATCTTGTGTAACAAAATTTATCAAAACGTTATTATCTTTGGTGAGATTAAAAGAAAATCTACTTGTTTTTAGCAATATTTTCATTCAATACGCCTTGTTTGTTTTAGATGGAACACGGAGCAAAAGCACATTTGAAACATCTCACGGAGTACTTTGGTTTTCTTTATGAATTTAGCCGAATGGGTGATGAAGAATCAAAGTTTTTACTTACAGTCGGTGCTATACACACAATGATAGATTTTTATTTAGGTCACAAAGTCCATGAATTTGTACGTAATTCACGAGAATAAATATTTTAATTTAATTATAAATATCAAATTTATAGGTGGATGTAAGTGAAGGGGAAGAAGAAGAAGATGTGGTTTCATTACCAACTGACAAATATAAACCTGCTTCCCTTGATAAAATGATAACATTAATTGCATCCCTAGTTGAAAAAAGTCGTGATACTGATTTGAGGTTGAAGTTGAGTACCAAAGATTACAATGCTGTAGCTGGAGGAAAAGTATGTTGTCTTAAATAATATTTTGGAAAGGTATTGTAAGTTATTTTGTAGGGATTTCCATTTCTTTATCAACAAATAAAAGATAATATAAATCTTCAGCAAACGAGAAATTTAATACATTCTCTGTGTCGTGGAAATGAAAGATTGGCAACGTCCATCATAGCAATGTTGTCACAAGCAATTAGTAGAAATTCTGATGTAATTTCATAGCCCAGTTGTTTTATTTGAGTTAATTTAATTTATTTTTCAGTCTTGTCAGCCTTTCTTTAAATTATTAACTTTATTAACTGAAAGCAGCAGTCAGAGTTCTGGTGGTCCATCTGGATTACCTTGTTTTACGCAATTAGTTTTACAAAGAGTTTGGGAGGCTGCGGAATGTTGTCCTTACTCTGCTCTTGATTGGTTAGCTCTACAAGTTACTAAAAGTCGTCTGGTACACCAGTGGGTACTTTCTTCATTGGATTCTTGGCTGGAGCATTTCTTAATAACTCATGGCAATCAAAGAGTTAGAACTGGTATTTTTAATAGTCATTTAAATTTGTAACTTATATATTTTTGATCTTTATAGCTGCAGGTTTTTTACTAGTCTCTTTGGTTCCAAGCACACAATTCCGATTAGGTTTCAGAGCAACTCACAGGCTACACAGAGAACCGCAGTTATCAAATGAAGCTCAAGCTGTATTGCATCAAGTTTATACAGCACTACTAAGACTGTTATCATCAGCAAAGCATTATACAGATATGCAACAACATGGTACAATGAAATTGACAACTTACTTTGCTCTACTTATGTACTGTTGTATTACCAGAACTGAAAAACTTATGGTAAGTGGTGTTACATTGTACATGCTCATCAGCTTATTAGGAATGAATCAACATACATATGAGATTTGTTTACAAGTTAATGATGCTCCAGAAAAGTTATATGATTACATCTGTTTATGAATTTGTATCTTACACATGCAAATCTGTATCCAAACATAACTTTAGCACTTCAAATTTAACACTAAATAATTTTTAGTTTGGACAATATTTTATTCAACTGTGGCATCTTTTCCATCCAAAATTATCTGAGCCGTCCATACCAGCACATCACAATAAGCAAGCATTGCTTGCCTTCTGGAATCACGTTTGTACAGATTGTCCAGAAAATGTACAATTAATGTTACAGAACGCCCATGTTACTAAAAACATAGCATTCAATTACATTCTGTAGGTATATATTTTAATAAGTAGTTTTTTTCTGAATTTATGTGATTGTAGTGCTGATCATGATGATCAAGAAATTGTTATGTATAACAGAGCAATGTTACCAGCTTATTATGGTTTGTTGCGAATGATGTGTCAGCAATCCAGGATCTTCACAAGACATTTGGCACAGCATCAAAATTTACAATGGGCATTCAAGAACATAACTCCACATCCGACACAATATTCTGCAGCTGTAGAAGAACTATTTAAACTAATGCAACTTATGGTAATGAAGCATCCCGAAGCATCGGAAGTGGAGCAAAGGGAAATTTGCAGCTTTAGGAGAAGTACACTCACAACATATTTACAGGTATGAAAATCTTTTATAAGGAATTTTACAAATGGTGTAAAAAAGAACGAGAATGAAAATATATCGAAGTAACCAGAAAGTAAGAGAGTTTGGTGTAATGACAGGGCAATAATAAATATAAATAAATCTTTATCCGTACATTAAGAACCATCTCGAAAACGACCAATATTCATTTTTTCTCTGATCTTAAAATGCACCATTTTAATACATAATTGATTTTAATTGTAGAAAGAAATATTTGTATTTGTCCTGTTACTTTCATTCTCACTAAAATCCAATAGCTTAAAACGTATACGGTATACAGTACCAGAATCTTCGTTGTGTTATTTGTTTTGTCTTGTCTTCCTGCATTTTTCCTTTTCTACGGACTGAAAATATTTATAATCATTAATGTGTTAAAGCATGAGTAATACAATCATAAACTGTTTTTTAGTGTTTGGATGGACGAACCAGTTGGTCCACACTTATTTCAGCAGTTAGAATATTAGTTGATTCAAATGATGATCGGCTGTACGTGGTATATAATGGTGGTCTACAAATTGTTTTTGAGGTAAGAGAGGGCATTTATGTAGTAAAATTATTCAATTTTTATACATACATATATATTTCAGTCGTTTCAAAATTTACACATCATGCTGCATGAGGCCACTGCTTGTCACGTATCTGGAGAACTACTGGAAGTATTATCGATTCTTTTAGATCTGGTACGTTGCATCAGAATTTATAGGGATCCCAAAGATGCAAGGGGAATTTTATTGGCATGCAAAGATTGGTTGGAAGTGCTCAAAAAATTGGCTTCTCTATTAAACACTTACAATCCACCAGACATGAGAATGTTTTGTATTGGTACTTATAATCTCAATTATGAACGTATAAAAAATTATGTAAGTTGGTTTCAGAGATATTGAAGGAATTTGTACTTATAATGCCTGGAGAAGTGATGCAAATATTGGTACCACTTCTATCACACTGCCATTCAGCATTCCAAGATAGTCACGATGCTGTTCCTTTAGGCCCTTATTTTCCAAGAAGAGGACACCCACTACCCACTATCGCTGGTAAAGGTTTAGCTAGACCTATCCGGCCTATGGTGCAAATGACAGTGCCACAAAATCAATTAGATTGCAATAGGGTAACTATTCAATTAAAATACTATTTAATCATATACACCGTGTTGATTTAGTTCTGTGACATAGGAATTTTACATGTGTATGTGTATGTGTATTTAATTGTGTTATTGCTAATATTATCTCCCGTGATTATTTTAGATCAACATCGAAAGGGTAAAAGTTGTTCAGAATTAAAAGCTACATGTAATTCACTAGTTAGTTTTGTTAAATATGCAGAAAATCTTCTTAAAATCAATAAATAATATATTATAAATCAATGGATTTAATAGTGTCTGGCCATGACTTTCTAGAAATAAATTATAAAACAACAGCTGTCATATTACTTGTCAATTAGGCACTGTTGTTTGACTTCACGCTTATTTTCAAATATGGATTATTTTACTATTGAAGAAAAAGTATTGGTCACAAAATGATATTATGAAGGAAATTCGCTAAGAGATATTACAGATTTGTTTGCGGAAATATTCCCAAACCGACAGGTACCATCTGTAGACACTATCAATAGAATTATAAAACGTTTTGAAAGAACTGGTAGTGTAAATAAACCATGTAAATGCACAAAACCTGAAGTTCGGCAAGAGGGTGAAACACAATTCGATGTTTTAGCAATGGTTGAAGAAAATAGAAATATTTTAGTTTAAGGGAAATTGGTCAAAAACTAGATATACACCACACTACCACTTATAGATTACTAAAAAAATAGGTGCCAAAATATAAACCTTTGAAATATCATGAACAATAAGAACTATTTGAAAATAATAAATTTCGAAGAATGATATTTTGTGAAAGTATGGTTGACAAATGCAACAATAACACAGATTTCCTGTCACATATTTTATTCATAGATGAGACGTCTTTTTCTACCTACAGCACACCAAACACAAAATTTTAGATATTGGGGTACCAGATCTAACAATACAGAATAGAAGCCAGTATCGTCAATATGTAAATGTGTGGGCGGGAATCTTAGGCCATCGAATAATCCGGAAATACTTCATCGATGGATGCCTTAATGCGGAAAAATATTTGCAATCAGTGGCGTAGCGAGCTTAACTCGCGCCCGGGGCACAATATCTTTTTAGCCCCCCCCCATTCGAAAACCATATAATATTATATGTAAAATATACTCGCAAATTAATAAATAAATAAAGTCATAGGCTCAAGCTAGGCTTTAAATTTGAGACAAAAAATGTAATTGAGAAAACAAAACTAGATTTTGAAATGTATATGATCATCTAGAATTAGTTCAAAAGATACCTACCTATTATTTATTTTACATATTTATAAAGAAATATTTTAAAAACACGCAGTTTTAAAACAATAAAAAAGTAAATATTTATTATCTCTAAGGAGATACATATATTTAATAATAATATGATTACAATACTATGTATAAATTTTCCTTGCTTTTGATGAAGCAAATTTATCAATAATATCATCAAAGTTGATCATTTCAAATGATTTCGACAGACACAGGTCGAGTCAGCCCTGCCAGTAGAAAAGAACAGTTTGATTTAGACTGTTAGTGTTCCTTTTTTTCCTTTTTATTTACGAATTAACATTTATTATATTACACTGGCACTAAATTTAAAACATATTTTCCAGAAATCAATTATAATAAAAATTATCCAGCAATTTTTTGTTTTGCGGATCATGCGGGCCATGATGCCCCCCTTGCCCCCTCTCTCGCTACGCCACTGTTTGCAATTACTAGAAAAATCTGTTGGACCTGTACTTGAGGACCTCGATATGAATAATGAAATTTGGTTTCAACATGATGGTTGTCCTGCACGTAATAGCTCTGTAATAAAGGATTATTTAAATAATACATTCACTGGATGTTGGATAGGAAAAGGTGGAGATATACATCGGCCGCCTCGATCCCAAGATTTATCTCCTAACAATTACTTTCTATGGGGTTATTTGAAAAACAGGCTCTATTCTGCCATACGCAACTTTTGATTTGTGGAAAAATGCAATAATTCAAGAATGAGAGCAAATATTAGCACGTAATCTAGCTAATATTAGGCGTGAATTCTACGACAGACTGGGACATTGCTTGGCGGCAAATGGTGGTTTATTTGAACATTTAATTTAGTTGTGTTTATTGTTGTTGTTTATTTATAGTTTAATAAAATATAAATTTGCACTTCTTATTCAACTATTACGACTACATATTAGAAACAGAAGATGAAATAAGTACCTATCAATTTACCAAAAAATTATAGTGAATATATTTTAATTTTTAAAGATGGTTTCCTGGTTTGTAATTCAATAAATAAAGTGACGCCTCTACTTTTACAAATGGCAACTACAAAAAGTCCAGACACTATTAAATCCATTAATTTATAGTGCATTATTTATTGATTTTAAGAAGATTTTCTGCATATTTGACTAACTAGTGAATTACATGTATCTTTTAAATTCTGAACCACTTTTGCCTTTTCGATGTTGATCTAAAATAATCTCAGGAGATAATATTTGCAATAATTCAATTTTACATGTAAAATTCCTATGTCACAGATCTAAATCAACACGGTGTATATTAAATAATTCTATTAATATAATTTTTCCAAAAGCGCATAATAAACAGAAAATATTTGAGTAAGAAAATGTCACCTTTCTGCATTTTAATAGAGTATAAAATAACCATTGCATTAAATATAAAGGGTGTAGAAAGAAATGACATATAGGAATAAGAGACTGCGATAATCAACGGTTTAAAATAAAAAAATTATTCTGGATATTGGGATATACAGGTGTCCCATGACATGAATGCCATAGCTTGAGGATGTGTTGGTGAAGCAATTTAAAGTCAAAAAATTAGGTACTGCTTAAAAAAACATTTTAAAATAAATTGCTTTATTGAATTAATTATTCAAAATGTCCACCTAATTGCCGTATACATATTCGATCGAACAGTCCACCTTTAAAACGCTCACTAGACTGCTCGGTGGGATTGAAATCGGTTTCATGTTTGTACCTGCAGAGCTACCTTTTCCACTGTAACAAGAGCTCGAATTATGTATATGGCAATTAGGTGGACAATTTATTTTAAAATGTTTTTTTAAGCAGTACCTAATACCTGCATTGCTAGTGTTATCTAAAATT
>JAFFZR010021885.1:0-27480 GCA_018397195.1 Lethrus apterus | reverse complement strand
ATAGTTCTTTCATTTAACATATTATCGATATCTTTAACATTCTTTGGTATTTTATAATATTGTTAGTACTAAATGATAACTTGAAAATATAAAATATAAGCTTGTAAATAACTCAATAATATTTTTTTGGAAAAAGAGTAAATCAATACACATATATGTATTCAGAGATTAATAAATAAGAGAGAAATAGGAGAAATGCGGACTCTTAAGTCCAAGATTATCAAAAACAATTTCAATATAACGCTAACAAATGAATGATGCACAAATATTAGTATACCAGATCGTCGTAAATTGTATAATAAGAAATCGAACAAATCATAAAATTATGTTTAACGCTTGCTATACTCGTTTTGTTTAATTTATTTTTAAAGATATTTGGTAATTGTTTGGTGCTACAAACAGAATTCATATATCCTGAATCATAATAATAAATTTGTGTGCAATATTGATTATTTTAGGATACATTTAAACTGACAAATATTTTTTACATTTATAAATAGCTTAAAGATAATATAATAATATTATGTCGGGGAATATGGGAGTAACACAAGTTTTAGAACACATGAATTTTAAACAGATCCTTTTTAAATACGGTCAACCCTTCCGTTCATTTTAAACTCGACGTGCGTTTTATTGGTACGACATATCCTCTGTCTCTGTTTGTACATTTAAAACAAAAAGAAGAAGAGGAAGACTAAAGTAGAATTGGCTGAAAAAATTAAAGAAATGAGTAGAGAGGGAGGAAAAACTATAGAAGAAATTAAGCAATAAACCAGAAAGCAAGGAAGAATTGGATTAAGCATATTCAAACATATCAACTCCGAGAACAAGAACTTAGATAAAACAGAGTAAAGTGAGAGGCAAAGTCTTGAATTACATGTTCTGACTTTGTGTAAATATTTGAACACTGTATTTGGTTTCATCCAATATGCATCAATGAAATGAAATAAATTCCTTGACTTTGGAGGGTATACTGAATACTTACAGTCAAATAATTCCGATTTAGTCACATCACATTTTACGAACATGACTCTTCCTTTGCCAAATTCTTTATTCAAGATTTCTGTCGCTCTTTCCCCATTGCAGGTATTAATGTCAGCAATTGTAACACCAACAGCTCCTCTTTTCAGAAATTCCCTTACAAATTGCAACCCAATCCCATTAGCTCCACCAGTCACAATCGCTACTTTATCCCTCAAAGCCCTGCTTTTTCCCTCCGTACATTTTACACTTTTGGGACATGAGTAATTTCTCGCGATAAATTTGTTGCAAAGCGATACTTCATTCAAATAAATTGCAAACGAAGAATTTCGACAAAAATTTCCGAAAAGTTTGGCGCAAAAACGCATCTTCCACTAACGACGCATTTGACTGAAATTTGACGTTCCCGTTTCGACTGAAAATTTTGACGCTGAAATGCCTACTTTTCAACTGTCATCGACGAAAAACGCAAACGAAATCTAGTCGTTTGGAAAACGTTCCGTCAAGTCAAAATTCCACGTCAGATAAAATTGCAAATGTAACGCGAAAATGTTCTTGTCATCATTTAGAATAATATTGAACGAAAATTCACATTTTTTACGACAGTAAGCCCGAAACACGTGTAATATGTCCCGTTTAAATTTTTTACTTATCAGGATTGGAAATGAAGCGATTAGGAGAAACGTCCACGGAAGTCCAGTACGAAAATCCTGCGGATCGAAATGGTGAGTTCGGATGGGAATCAATCGCGAATTGGTTTTTATTTATTTGCAGTGAAGGAAGTGATAGAAAAATTGAAATGGATCCCGGTTGTAAAATAGCCGTCGTTACTGGTGGTGCCACTGGAATAGGATTTGGCGTCGCTTCTCATCTGTTGAAATCGGGTGCAAAATGCGTAGCGATCACAGGACTCGATATATGCAAAGGAAAAGACGCTGTGCATAAATTAAACAGTGCCTTTGGGAAAAATCGAGCTATGTTTATCAACAGCAACGTCACTTGCATGGTTCAATTCGAAGGTAAATCTGAAAATGTTTTTACAATTTAGTTTTACGTTTAATTTTAGAAACTTTCAAAACCGTAAAGGACATGTATAAAAGAATCGACATAGTTGTTAATTGTGCTGGCATCATCGATGGTAAAAATTGGGAACGTGAAATAGTAACCAACGTTGTAAGTACAGAAGATTGTTTGAAATAAAATCAAAAAAGCTCATATCAATAAAAATTAAAAAACAAACTTTTTGATTAATGTAATGGTGTCAGTTGACTCGTATTGACTTTTCAATAGTTCTAAGTTTTCATTTCGTTTTATAATCTACCCTCGCCTTTCTTCTATTTATTTCTCATCAAGTTCTCATGCCTCTTCCAATGCTTGTTTTATATCTTTGATTCATCTTTTTATGTTCCCTCGCATGTCAACTCTCTGTGTCTAAACAGTCATTTCTTTTATTTATTTTTGTTTCCTTATATTTCTTTTGGCAACTAAACTTATAAATTGTTAAGATGCTCTAAAACAATGTTTCCATACAAAATATAAAATATTTATGTTTATATTATATTTATATTTTTCATTCAGTTGTATTTGCTAAATATTTCTTCTTTTTTAAATAAATAAATTTCAACAGTAATTTTCATTTTAATTAAACTAGTTTTAAAATGACCCAAAAAGTTTGGAAAACTAGTCTAAAAGAAACTTAAAAACCTAATATATTGATGATTTTTCTTTTATTGACTTTTAGTGTTTTGATTGTTTATGATTTTAGATCGGTACAATACGTGGAACACTTCTAGCCTATCGCTACGTAGGTAAAGAAGGTGCTGGTAAAGGTGGAGTTATCATAAACGTGGCTGGTATGGACGGAATTGAACCAATGGGTCCGGCACCAACCCATTGCGCAGCCCAACATGCTATCGTTGGCCTATCAAGAAGTTTCGGGCAACCGATGCACGTGGAAAAATCCGGTGTGAGAGTGGTTCAATTATTGACTGGTTTCACGCAAACTGACTTTTTGAAAGACATCGAGAAGAAGGCGATGACTCCTCAAATGGGTACGAATCTTGCTGAACTAGTTACCAAGGGGAAAAAACAAACACCAGAAGCTTGTGGGCAAGCAGTTGTCCATTTAGTAAAATGTGGAGCAAGCGGATCAGTTTGGTTGGTCGACGGTTCGCGTCTCTTTCAACTGATTATTCCAAGTTGGGAGTCTTATAAAAAACTGGCCGCTCAATACATATGAGATTTTTTTAACAGTTTGTTACCTAAATTTTTCGTTTTATAATTTGGTATTATGATAAATATATTATTTAAAAATCGAATATCTATTATCAAATGCATTGGAAAAGATATTGATGTGTTTCTGATTTAGGTCTTAAAAATGTGTGTAAAGGAAAAGGTATTTCCATCTGTTTTAAAAGATCCTCGTTTTATACCTATTCATAAAAAGGTGCTGATCTTCCGTAGAGTTACGGATACTAATAACTGGGATGATCCTTTAAAAAGCTTTTAAAAATAAGTTTGGTACATTATTCACTGATACTTTGGAGGTCCTGTGAATGTCTGTGTTGGCCATTACTTTTCTTATTATAAAAAAAAACCTTTATTATGGCATTCACTTCTGGGATTGATCATTCTAGTTTGAGAGCCCTCTCCTTGCAACTTCCCTTGCTTGCTTGACCTCCCATTTTCGCCCCGTACAATAAAATACTTTTAACACAAATGTATCCCATAGTGCCATATTTTTCTTAAACTTCATTGCTCCTTCGTTATCCAACACTTTCCCCAACCCGGTTTTCGCTTTCTTTGCTTTATGCCCTACGTATTTTGCGTGTTCCTTCCAACTTCCAGATATATCCATTCCTTCACTTCTACTATATCCTCTCCGTGCTGGCCATTACTTTTCTTATTATAAAATAAACCTTTATTATGGCAATCAATGCGGGGGTTCATCATTCTAGTTTCAGGGCCCTCTTTATTCCTTCCTGCCCTCTTCTCGCAATTTTTCTTTTTTGCTTGACCCCAGTCCCCATATATCCGCCCCGTACAATAAAATAATCTTAACACATACGGGGTGTCCCCGAAAGGTCTGTACAAAATAATAACACATATTCCTGAGGACAAAATAGGACGATTTAACTTACCTCTATTCAAAGTTGCTTCGTTTAGCCGCTAGAGGGATACAAAATTCCTGAAAAGAAATCGTTTTTTCGAGACGACTTTATAACGCTTTTCGCGATTGGGACCAAATTTGGTATGTGGATTTGTACTGAAAGAAAGCATTATTTAACATGTTATTTTCTCTTCTGCATGTTTTGTAAGTGGTGAAAAAATGGTCATCCATATCTTAAGAAGCTCATATTTTTGTTGTTACTGTATGAATACTTTTGAAACTTTTTTTGCTGATAGACACATATGTTACCTACATTTCTTGTCTCTTGCTCCATTTCGTCATTTCTCATCGTTTAGGCCGAAAAAAATAATAACCCTCAACACGAACTAGAAATTTTAATCTAAATCAACGAAAAAAATTCACAACAAATGTTCGAATATACCGCCTTCTGCATGAATGCAAAGATTAACACGTCGTAAAAATTTGAACTGGACTCTTCTCATCATTTCGACATCGTTTCTTAGAGTGTCTACTGCATTTTTGATGCGTTACCACAATTGAATTCATGCAGAAGGCGGTATATTCGAACATTGTTGTGATTTTTTTTCGTTGATTTAATTAAAATATCTAGTTCGTGTCGAGGATTATAATTTTTTTCTGTCTAAACTATGAGAAATGGCGAAATTGAGCAAGAGACAAGAAATGTAGATAACATATGTGTCTATCAGCAAAAAAAGTTTCAAAAGTATTCATCAAGTAACAAAAAAATTATGAGCTTCTTAAGATATGGATGACCATTTTTTGACCACTTACAAAACACGCAGAAGAGAAAATAACATGTTAAATAATGCTTTCTTTCAGTACAAATCCACATACCAAATTTGGTCCCAATCGCGAAAGCGTTTCTCGAAAAAACGATTTCTTTTCAGGAATTTTGTATCCCTCTAGCGGCTAAACGAAGCAACTTTGAATAGAGGTAAGTTGGGTTAAATCGTCCTATTTTGGCCTCAGGAATATGTGTTATTATTCTGTACAGACCTTTCGGGGACACCCCATATATCCCATAGTTCCGTTTTTTCCTTAAACTTCATTGCTCTATCGTTATCCAACACTTTCCTAAGCTCGGTCTTCGCTTTCTTTGCTTTATGCCCTACGTATTTTGAGTGCTCCTTCCAACTTCCATTCTGTCTGATTACACAACCAAGATATATCCATTCCTTCACTTCTTTTATATCCTCTCCGTTCCATCTCACCTTCTTTACTACAGATCGTCATTTTCGTTTTCTTAAAGTTTAACACTAGTCTTCTTCAGTCCAAGTATCTTTCTAGCATCTCCATCTCCTTCCATATCTCCTTTATGTTCTCTGGCAACAGTACTATATCATCCGCGTAAGCCAATGTTTAAATTTTCACTGCCCCCAACCTCAGCCCTCCATCTTGCCCTTCTCTTAATACCTCCTTCATTTTTCGTCTTCCTTCCCACTTCCATTCTGTCTCATTACACAACCAAGTTATATCCATTCCTTCACTTCTTCTATATCCTCTCCTTTCTATCTCACCTTCTCCTCCTACGTTCACCTTTTCTACAGATCATCATTTTCGTTTGCTAAAGGTTTAACACTAGCCATCTTCAGCCCATGTATCTCTCTAGCCTCTCCATTACCTTCCTCGTCTCCTTTATGTTCTCCACCAACAGTACTATATCATCCGCGTAAGGCAACGTCTAAATTTTTCTTGCCCTCAACCTCAGCCCTTGCCCTTGCCTTAACACCTCGTCCATTTCCGAAATGTATACGTTAAACAGTAAGGGGCACCTTTATCTTACGCCTTGGTATGTTCTAAAGTCCCGCGTTCCTCTTTCCTCTATCTTCACTCTGCACCACGTTTCCTTATAGGTTTCACTTTGTCTACCAGTTTCTCCTCTGCCACTCTTCTATCTAGCTTTGATATTAATTTTGCCCGATCCACCTTATCAAACGCCGCCTTGATGTCGATAAATACTGCACATATACTGCCCCTTATTTGTCCCTCTTGCCATTAGGTAGTTTAAAACGTTATCCCTTTTTCCTTGCCTTTTCTGAAGCCTGTACGTCCCTTTGACAGTAAGTTTCCTTCCACTTCCCTATCTAGCTTTTCTGCTAGTATGCTAGCAACAAACTTGTACTCCACATCCATTAAGGTGATTCCCCTGTAATTTCCTACTTTCTTCTTTTCTCCGGTACTGTGATATCCTTCTTCCAACCCTTATTATTATATATAAATGATTGCATTTGTCCACTTTATACGAATACAATTTCAATATTTTTTTAAAGATTTTTTAGTTTGAGTTATTGGATCGAGTTCAATTAAATTACATCGATTTAGGTCAGTTTATATTGTCCGTAATCTCATTGAAATTAAGATGGGTGCAGTTTCAATGAAAACAAATGATACAAAACAATGCATTTTCATAACACTGTATTTAAAAAAAATGTCGCTGCACAGAACATGAATGAATTTTTTTCGTTTTGGGTTTACGTAAGGAATGATTAAACAAAAAATTGTCTATAAAAGTTATCAAATAGTTTAATTTTAAGTATAACGTCTCAACACAGAAATTCGTACAATGAGATCACCTTCGTTTGAAAGATTCCTTGACGTTCCCTGTGCCGTCGCGACGCTAGGGCGCGGTCACCCTCCCAGTTTATTTCCGAACGTTGTTTTTACAGCGTCGTGCACCACACGACGTGCACATTTTAAAAACATCATCAGCGTTACAAAGAAAATTAACTCGGATTTAAAAATCGATTTATTGTCAGAAGGATGGATTTAAAAGGCAAAGTGGCTCTTGTAACCGGTGGTGCGTCAGGTTATGGACGAGAATATTGCATAGAATTGCTTAAACAAGAATGCAAAGTGAGTATTATTAATTATCATTAATGAAATTTTAACGTAAGAAAATGTAGAAAACCTCGAGAAGCCGTAAATTTATAGAGTTTATGTTCGCCTTGGGGGTAGTACAGCTCCCCCAAGTAAAGTGTATTGAAGTTGGGCTTGCCGTTAATTTAGTTTACGGAGATCGTAAATTATTATTTTTTTAAATAAAAATTTATTACTATCGTAATTTTTTTAAAATTTATTAATATAATTAATCTTTATTAAGGTATCCATATGCGACATTAATTCGGAAGCAGGTGAAGATCTACTTCATGAACTTTCTCAGCAGGGGAAAGATCGTGTCATATTTTGTCCATGTGATGTTACGGATTATCAACAATATGAAGGTACGTTTTCTGATTTAAGAAAAATAAAATTTTCACAACATAAATGATGTAAAAAAATGTTCCAAATCCTTAGATTTTTATGTCCAAATATTGAAATTCAATCAAAAGAAAAAATAGTTCAACATTAATAATAAATACTCAACTCAATCCCATTAAAGAATTTTCATATACAACCCCTAACATATAGAGAGTATAATTAATTTTAAGGGTTTTAGAAATAGAATTTAAATAAATTATGATTTATAATTATCAAAGACAATAGTGAGTTTTAATTTATTTATTTTTAATTATAAATATTAAATATGTTTTGTAACTCCTTTACAAGGGACTCCTGGATCGAATCGGATTTTGAAAATTATCAATTTTCCTTCCCTCCTTCTTAAATTCGATTAAATGAATCATATTTTTTAACATAATATAATATTGTTGCAAAGCCCTTTAAGTTTCGAACAAATTAGTTTTTATAAA
This sequence comes from Lethrus apterus, assembly GCA_018397195.1. Classification (NCBI taxonomy): domain Eukaryota; kingdom Metazoa; phylum Arthropoda; class Insecta; order Coleoptera; family Geotrupidae; genus Lethrus; species Lethrus apterus. Next base: position 19,659 of record JAFFZR010021885.1, on the reverse strand, counting down.
CCTGACGTATATATTTTATGCTGCATTTTATCAATTCAAAAAATTATTTTCTCAAACATTTTTTTGTCGTCCGTCAACTCGTCGCCTCAGAACTTATTTGTGCCATGCAACCAATATGTAGTTTTGAGATAATAATTGAATGTTCAGATCAATTTTATGCAGCAACTGATGGAGTAAATTGGTCACAACCTTATTAGAAACATAAGTTAGAACTTTTGTACAATTGTCTTTAATTAGTTTAATTAGTTGTTTTTTTTTTATTTAAATTTTTAATTTGAACATATTGAACAAACATTGAATTGAAATGAAAAAATTGCAAGTTTGTTCCATAATATGATATAAACGATGTTAAATTGATTAGAGAAAAATTCTGAGTAATGTAAAATTGATTCATTTTTTATTTCAGTCAAACTTGGGTTTCTCATTAATTGAGCTTATTTTCGAATAGTCAATAATAGTATAGTCAGTTTGCTGATCTGGGTATACGATTTCCGCACAATCGTATTTTAGAAAATTCTTCAGAGTAACTTTGTCTGCAGGCTATGTAGACTCGATCATTGGATTCATATTTCAAGTGTTTTACATTTGTAAATGGAATTTAAGTTCAGTTTTTGACTTAGTTCTTGAAAATTAAAAAAAAATCGTTTTTTAACTGAATAATATCAAGAGGAGCTTTTCTTTTCGTATATTAAGCAAGTGTCTTAAAAGAGAAATTGGGCCGAATATTTCTTAAAGCTTTTTCTTTTTTATTGTGGACACAGTCAATTTCTTGAACTAAGCTATAGCCACTTTCTGTTCAACACATTCTATATTGCTGCGTGTCTGTGAAAATATTTAATAGCGACTGCCATATGAGAATTTCTGTTCTGTGGAAGACATGATTCAGACCATAAGATCAGTTTCTTTAATGATGGTTTTTTTTGTACAATTCGATTTAATAAGGCAATAAGCGCACTTGCTATGTGATTTTAATTCCGCCCTATTATCCCTTCATGCCAACGCGCACAGTAGGGGACACAACAATTTGCTTTCAGATTATAAGCAGCAAACTTCTTTTTGTGGAAAAGTTGGAAATCTCAGCTTTTGGAAATGAAAATACATTTTGCAAATCAAAGCAAATTACTGCAGTGTTTTCTGTTATGATCCTACTTTTGAATCTTCGTCTATTTAAATCTCTCATTTCTTGGCCTTCTTTCTTGTATTTTAGATATCTTGCAAAGTCCTCGTCATTTTGATGTTCTAATCTTTCTCCGATATCACAATGAACCTTTTTGGGAAGCAAAAAGCCCAAATTATATTCATTTAAGAATATTTCTCTGTACTTCTGTAGTTTTACCGGTTGTTCTGTCGTTTCTGCGTATAAATTAGATATCTTTTGTGCTACAGTGTGCGATGGATCCAAATAGTTTTTTGAAGTGTTGGAACGGAAGTAATGCGATTCTACTTGTGAAAACGATTCTATGTGTCTTCTGACTCCATTTAATTGTTCAACTCATTTCTTTTTATGCTTGGCTTTTATTGGCGTTCTTGACATTCTGCTTTCCTGGTTAGATTGTTTTTATGCAAACAATAACACCTTTACTTACTAATCTTCAAAGTAGTTACTAGTTACCAACAATTTTTTCTCCAGTATATCGCCTTTTTGGGTCTTCTTGAATAACAAATTTAAAATAGGTGCTTTTCTTATTATCAATGAGTGCCCAAATGTTTTTAAATATTATTTCTTGTTCTTCTTGGCAAATCTTTTCAATGCAATGTAATCCACAATTCTTTGAACAGTTTCCTTTACTTTTTCTAGCTGGATGAATTTGCCCTTTATCATCTCTATATTGTTGACCACTTTCTCTTAATTTTGCTTCACTGTTCTTTTCCATTTTTCGGGATTCCTGCTCCGCTTTGTTGTTTTTTTTTATTTGGTTCCCTCTTAAAAACAGGAACTTCAACATCAAGTTCAATTGATGTTGAAGTTCCTGTCCACTAAATTTCCATTCTCTGCTAATGAAAAGACGTTTAACATAAAAAAACAACGACATACCAAATTATAGGTATATTTAGGATGATAAACAATGTTTATCTAGAAGACCGTCAATATTATTCAAGGTTATCGAATCTTCAGAATCCGTTGAGGATGCAACATTCTGAATTTTCTTGGTACCAGAAGTGGATGCTTTGTTGAAGTCAATAGGATTCGTCACCGAGTCGTCGCTGTTAATATTAAAATCGAGAGCAGAGCTAGATGATTCATTGTCAGAAAATAGAATTCTTTTGACTTCCTTTGTTAATTGTTACTCTAGCTGCACCAAATATTTTGTTAATACATCCACTTATTTCTTAAACGTACGTACCAGAAGCAAATGTTACCTATGCAGTTCCAAGATAAGTGAACAATTTATTGTTTACACAAAAAAACTTGTCTTAAAACGCCAAACACTGGGGTAGAAAACACTACGAGAAAATTGTACATAACCACAAAACTGGTTTGGAACAAATAAACACTCAATCAGACCCCACGCTCATGTGTCACTTTACTTCAATTGGTTATTATAAATGGAACAAATAAGCACTGATAATTTACTTACACGACGCATTATGGAACAATAATGTAACTAATTTTCAGTGATAGAATTATAATTTCTTATTGGACAGTTGCGACGAACTGGAAACTTCAATGTACTTATCTTTTTTTTCATTATCTTTTCCCATTTGAGCTATTTATAGTAAAGTTGTCCCCTAATCCCCAAGAGCAACCATAATCAACCATACGTAGTCTTTAAAACTAAATTCTTTAAATTGCATTTTTTGTTGTTTCCCCAATCTTTGGCATATGTAAAAATGAACCTAGGTTTTACGATTTTATTACCAAGAGGCAGATAAACAAAGAGGAAAAGGTATTCAAATTTCCATGCAAATATGATAATTTTTTTCTCTTCCAGAGGCTTTCCAGACGACAATATCCAAACTCGGAGGAGTCGACATCGTAATAAATAATGCATCTGTCATGAATGATAGACTGTGGGAATTGGAAGTTGATGTGAATTTGGTGAGTATTACATTTTCAAATGTTCAAAAACATGACATGAATCTCCTCTTATTTAAGCTCTATATCCGAAAATTGAAATTTAATGATTATTTTAAAATAGCCAGTTCTAAATGTACTATACTTCAAGATATCGAAAAATCACAGAAACATTTTTTCATCAGCAGTTAATGGAGTGCTTGAAGGAAATAAATTGTAATCAAGAACACAATTTTGTCTAACTTAAGAAAAATTAGGTAGCGTCACCTTCAATCTTTTTGGATCTCTCTGTATATAATAATTATAATGTTTATTATTATTACAAACACCACAATATCATGAAGGCATCATGTTGGGAAACGATTGCGGAAAAAATCATAACAACTAATTATTTGAATATTCGTTACTTTTCGATATATAGTGTTTGCAAAAATTATCTATTTACAATTCTGAAAATTTTGTTTTCTTTATCAATCGAACTTTTTTAACAATTATAATAGATTGTTTTTTATTGAAATTCTGCAAAGACATAACACTGCTTTTAAATCGGATTATAAGATTCATAATTAAACTTAAATATTTACTTTTGTATGGCATCTATATGTGGATGATTCACGAAAACTAATCGATTTTCACAGAACGGCGTCATAAGGGGTCTGTTGGTCGCTTTCCGCTTTTTGGGCAGAGACAGGGGAGGATCAGGTGGTGTCGTCGTAAACGGCGGATCGAGTTGCAGCGCACACCCCCTCATTTCACTTCCGGTGTTCACCGCAACCAAACACGCGGTCGCAGCCCTGACCAGAACGTACGGAGATCAGTATCACGTTAATTTGACTGGGATCCGCGTTATAGCCGTTTGCCCATCTCCTACAGAATCGGCGTTAGCCGGTGATGCCAGAAAGAGACTTTTAAGTGGAGAATACGAACAGGCCTGGAAGAAGGATATTGGAAGCACTGTACCAGTTAAGTAAGTATCTTTCACGTAATTTTATTTGATAAGGAATCGTTTCCTTTCTTAAAAAAATTAATTGTATTGATTCAATAAAAATTTGCAGAAATATAAATTAGATCAATTAGATTGCGTCCGAAATATAACATACAGTCTGTTCACTGGAATATTCTACAATAGCTAACTTTTTTATTTAAAGAGATATAAAAATAGTTAAATGGACAAAGTTGAAGTACCTTGCAATGCGCATTTCGCGCAATAAATTATAAAACAAAAACCATCGCGTTGCTACAAGCATAAAGATTAATTTTTTAAGCTGAACATCCTGTATATTTTTTATTTTTACGTTGCTCTGGTCGCCTACTATAATTAATTATAAGACCATTTTTCTCTAGGATCGCTAGTTAAGGAGTTAAAAAATAAAGTAATAAAATAATAAAAATCAAAAAGCAAAAGAACTATTATCGATCCTCCTCTTGCAATAAGTTATTTTACAAATGTTCTTCATCCTACGGGCTGTACCAATATATTTTATGCATCTCACATCAATAACAATAAAAGAAATGTATTAAAAATTATTTATTTACCACTATTATAATTATAATGAAATTTGCAAAATTATTTTCTCCAGAACTCTTTTAATAGCGGTTAAAAAAAAAAATTATATTAATTATAGCAGGCAACCAAAACAACTTAAAAATATAAAAATATACAGGATGTTTTAATTTAAAAAATTAATCGTTATGCTTATATCTTAGCAGCGAGTTGTTCTTTTGATTTATAATTGTGCGAAATGCTTTTTGCAAGGTACTTAAACTTTGACCATTTAACTAAGTTTATATCTCTTTAAATAAAAAAGCTAGCTATTGTAGAACGTCCCCGTGAACAGACTGTATAGTAAATAATGAGAGATTAAATTAAATAACAGTTTGAACATAATTTAATATTTGCTTAGAAATTGTACCGGGCGATCGAAAAAAAAAATGATTTAGAGCAGGTCATGACTGGTGTTAATACTAAATCGTTACACCAGAAAATGGTAGGTCTCATTAAAACAAACAGCTTTTCTTAGTTCCAATTTTTGATTTGGTGCCTCAGGTCGTAGTTATTGGAGTTATTTTGTTTTTCGAAAAATTGTCATAACTCCATTATTTTAAGGACTGTTGGAAAAAATAATGATTTTCAAAATTAGCTTTCGGCTCTCTAAAACATTTACCTTTACATTAATGTTTTCTTTTTCAAATATTAAATGGCGATCGATGAAAAATGTCAAAACAAGATTTTTTGATAACCACTTCGATGATTTTTGAAAGTAAAACATTTATAAAATCCTTAAACTATCTACTACAACATTTGTTCTAAACATATTTTTTCAGTCTATCAAAAGTCTTTATTCTTGAATTACAGATAAGTATTAACAAACAAAACAAAAAACATTTAAAACGAAGTAGCTTCCTGCCACTGAACAATGGAAACAAAAGAAGATTAGATTTGACAAATATACAAAGCCGAACAAGATAGGTATAGCTCGTTCGTTATCCATTGGCGAACGTTGATTTACAACTTGCGTTAAAAGTTACGAGATATGTAAACATAAACGACCATTCACAAGCGGAAATCGCTTCAAAATATCAGGGGCGCCCGTAATCGGCAAATGTTTTCAATCGCATCGTGTTGTAAGAGAACGTCGTCCGACGGGTGGTGGTGTCTTTTTCACTTAAAAAGTTTTTACTTAATTTTACCTTTAATTAAGCTTTTGACGTGCACGACGCAACTTAAGCCTCTTTTCGTGATCCGGCACCTCCCCTCGAAGGGTTGTGTGGGATTTTGACGGTAGCGTTGGCAGAGGCCACGAGAGATCAAAAGTCGCTAATCGAGCTCACCACCCTGTTCTTATAATTTTCTCCAAAACTACCCCAAGGCCGTCCGTATCAGTATTTCCAAGTTAAAATATTTAAAGATTAAGCTGCCACCATTAACTCAGAAAGCCAATACATCTGACCAAAATTTAATCCAAAAATTAATCCTCTCTAATGTCAATTCTCAATTACCCAAAGAAGGTGTGAAGTTCCAAAATAAAACGTAAACAGTTTTATCTAACCTAATTTAATAAAAATAATTTAAGGGATTACAAATTATGTACACCTTCAGGTTCCAGAAAATATAACAAATTAAAAATAATCATGGTTGACAAATATTAATTTACAAAGAGTAATCTATATTTAATTTAACATAAAAAAGGTATTTCACCTAAAGATCGTTTATTCTGATAAGAGTTCCTTTTACCCTATTTAACATTGATCATTCAGAATTTCTGTTAGAAACATTATTTAACATTTTATTAGACAAAACCTTAAATTCAATAAATCTTTAATTACTAAATACTTTCCTTTTAACATTTATCGTCCAGGATTTCTATTAGAACATTATTTAACATTTTATTAGTCAAAACCTTTAATTCAATAAATTTTTAGATAGTTATTTTCCTTTTTAACGCTGGATGTCATTGACACACTGCAGACAGGCAAGGGCTTCTATCCAGAAACCTTGCCCGAAGCGAACAAAATTCTGCTTAGGGCAGAGCAGGCCCCACCTAAGGAAACTGGTAGGGCTTTGGACAGGACACTGTCGACTGAATAAGCACCTACACACGCTGGGAGTCGTAAACGACCCCATCTGTCGCGGTTGCCTTGAAAAAGATGAAACGCCGGAACATGTGTTATACCAATGCCCGGCGCTCGCATCGATAAGAAGATCCATACTGGGGGACTTCTGGCCGAGTATGGCCAGGCTAAGCGACACCCCACCCGCACGGTTCTCGAGCTGATCGACACCGTCGGCTGGCTTGAGGACTGACGGGGAGGGGGGGGATAGTACAATGGGCCCACTTTAGAGGCCTAAGTGCTAGTGCGGCCCTCGGACCGTACACCCTCCAAATCTAAATCCAGAATCCAGATCCTTTTTAAATTTACAATTTACTTCAATGACTAAAATGAGAACTTCCTTCTTTCAAGTATCTTGATTCACATCCAAATTCAAATTCAACAATTATTCAGATTATTAAATCCAACTTAAAGCAATCCGTTTTTATACTTTCGCGTAACAAAGCTAATTTAAATCATGTGACAGTTTGGCAACTTCTGAATGAGCAAGGCCTTTACCCTTACTCTAGAGTAAAAGTGCACACTTTGGGACCTAACGACTTCAAGGCAAGACTGTTTTTCTGTCGTTGGCTTCTTCGCCGTTGTATTTTCAAAGGCATTTTGAAAATTTTATTCTGTTTACGGAAGAAGCTTGCTTCAAGAGGGACGGGGTATTTAACTCTAAAAATAATCACCTGTGGGCTAACTAGAACATCAAAAACGTTTTTCGGTAAATGTATGGTCCGGAATCGTAGGAGCACCCAAACCGCTTGAATGGTGACAATTATTTTATTTTCTGTGCTACCTGAGATTCTTGAGGACTTTCCATTAAACATCAAACGGAGACTTTGGTTTCAGCATGATGGGGCACCGGCTCACACAACACGAGAAGTCACCGCATTGCTAAATCGAGAATATCCAAATAAGTGGATTCGGAGGAGAGATCCTGTTGCGTGGCCAGCCCGAAGCCCCAATCTAATCCCACTAGACTTTTTTTCTGGGGTCAGATAAAGACCTCTGTATACAAGACACCGGTGAAAACAGAGTTACAACTAGTGGCTAGAATCGTGGCTGCAGCAGACGACATAAAAGAGAAGCAGGCAATCTTTGCGAAGGCCTCCACCAACATCAAAACACGCTGCCGAGTTACGTTGCTGCCAATGGTGGCCATTTCGAAAATGTGTTATAAATAGTGTCAAATCGTCTTTTGTTTTATTGTTTAATGGCAGGAGGCTACTTCGTTTTAAATGTTTTTTTTTTGTTTGATAATACTTGTTTTTGGATAGATTGAAAAAATGTTTAGGACAAATGTTATAGTAGTTTAAGAATTTTATAAATGTTTTACTTCCAAACATCGATGGAGTGGTTATCAAAAAATCTTGGCTTGGAATTTTTGATCGATCGCAATTTTGTTATTTGAAAAAATAAATACAAATGTTTTAGAGAGTTGATCTTATAATTTTTCTTTTCAGGTCAGAATTCGTCGCAAAAACAATGGTAGAATTGTTAAAGAAAGCACCGAGCGGAAGTAGTTGGTTGATAGAAGATTCCCAACCGCCGAAAGAACTATCTTTATTCCAGTGAACGTCACATCATCCTCAAAACAATCACATTTTGGCATAATGATTACCAAAATGTCTCTCATTAAACTCTCTCATTCCGATCGTACGTCATATTATCTGTTTAGTTTAGGGCTTCGCACTGTTTCTACTGCGACATTTCCGTTAATGAGCTTTTTGATACTTTCGCTGTAAATTTTATATAAAGAACTAGTGTATAGGAGACAAATTTAATAGGTATATATATATTACGCGACAAATTAGGTTAGGAAGTTATGAAAAAATAATGTTGTTTTAATTTTGAATTTATTCGATATGGACTGTATGGAATTTTTGTATTGCAAGTTTGAAGCTTTTTTAATAAAATATTCAATAAATAGTTTAAGTAACACATTTTTACGCACCTTAAAAGGATAGTAAATTTTTGGGCGTTAATTCAAACTTATTGATAGTAATTGTAGTTATTACTATAAAAGATTCTTTAATTCTGAATACAATATAAGTAATTTTATTCAGCTTCTATTCTAACAAAATTGGTATTATTTACCAAGTGATAACAATCATTTTAAATATTTTTGTTGGGGATACTGCCTTTCCTGAAATATTGAGCAAGAATAAAGATAAAAGGAAATTTACGGGTGTCCCCGAAAGGTCTGTACAAAATAATAACACAAATTCCTGACGCCAAAATAGGACGATTTAACCCAACTTACCTCTATTCAAAGTTGCTTCGTTTAGCCGCTAGAGGGATACAAAATTCCTGAAAAGAAATCGTTTTTTCGAGAAAATTTTATAACGCTTCTCGCGATTGGGACCAAATTTGGTATGTGGGTTTGTACTGGTCAAAAAATGGTCATCTATATCTTAAGAAGCTCATAATTTTTTTGTCACTAGATGAATACTTTTGAAACTTTTTTTGCTGATAGACACATATGTTACCTACATTTCTAGTCTCTTGCTCCATTTTACCATTTCTCATAGTTTAGGCAGAAAACAATAATAATCCTCAACACGAACTAGAAATTTTAATTAAATCAATGAAAAAAAAATCACAACAAATGTTCGAATATACCGCCTTCTGCATGAATTCAAAGATTAATATGTCGTAAAAAATTGAACTGGACTCTTCTCATCATTTCTACATCGTTTTTTTTATTTATTGTAGTAACGCATCCAAAATGCAGTAGACACTCTAAGAAACGATGTCGAAATGATGAGAAGAGTCCAGTTCAAATTTTTACGTCAAATCTTTGCATTCATGCAGAAGGCGGTATATTCGAACATTTGTTGTGATTTTTTTTCGTTGATTTAATTAAAATTTCTAGTTCGTGTTGAGGATTATTATTTTTTTCTGCCTAAACTATGAGAAATGGCGAAATGGAGCAAGAGGCAAGAAATGTAGGTAACATATGTGTCTATCAGCAAAAAAAGTTTCAAAAGTATTCATCTAGTAACAAAAAAATTATGAGCTTCTTAAGATATGGATGACCATTTTTTGACCACTTACAAAACACGCAGAAGAGAAAATAACGTGTCAAATAATGCTTACTTTCAGTACAAACCCACATACCAAATTTGGTCCCAATCGCGAGAAGCGTTATAAAGTTTTCTCGAAAAAACGATTTCTTTTCAGGAATTTTGTATCCCTCTAGCGGCTTAACGAAGCAACTTTGAATAGAGGTAAGTTGGGTTAAATCGTCCTATTTTGTCCTCAGGAATATGTGTTATTATTTTGTACAGACCTTTCGGGGACAACCCGTATATAGCCACGGTTGTCACAATGGTTAATTAACAAAGAAATGTTCTTAAGACGTATTCAAAAACATACAGTCTGGATATTAGAAAGCTCGTGCAAGATGTAAACTCCATAGGAAGTAACAAATAATACTGGTACAAGTCTTGCTTTTATCGTGACTTTGTAGCTAAAAAATCGCGTATAAGCCTAGGTATCCCAAGGCTTTATTCGTTACTTTTCTTCACTTCTTGTTACGCCTAATGATATCGCGTTCTTATTCCTTTTTCCACTATTCTGTTCTTTAGATTGCCCTCTACTTTTTCTTCGCCCAATACCCCTTTCGATAACCATTTGCGTGACCCTGTCCTATGACATTGTGAAGTGAACCTGTCTACTTGCTAACACCTAATACCTAATATCTGTCTCCTTTACAGTCGTTTCCTTCTCTCCATGATACACAATTTTCTCTTCATTTATTTCTAGAACCATCTTCTTTGTTGCCTTTCCACTGATTGAAATACTTCTTGCAAATTTCTTTTGCATAAAATTGCGATATCAGTAAATGCTAGGCACTGATGTTTTCTGATATGTATCAACCCCGTCCTATTGATGTTTCCTACTTTGACTGTTTTATCCAAAGCAAAGTAAATAACATTAGTGATAGCGAGTCCCCGTCTCAGGCTAACTCTAACCTCGAGTTTGGAAGCAAGTTTCCTATCCACTTTGACCCTTTTCTTTGTTCTTTCAAACGTCATTTCCATTAGTCTTACAAGTTGTTGAAAATTCGCTTCCTCAATTTCGAAACTCTCAGTGCGTTATATAATGACTCTTTTAATTGCATCATAAACCTATTTGAAATCAATGATCAACACGTGGGTATCCTTTTGGTCCTGATGACTTTCTGCCTTAGTATCTCTTATATCTGTTCCACGACTCTTCTTCCGCCTCCAAAACCACTTTGATATTCTCCCAGTATTCCACCTTCTTGCTGATAATTTACTCTTTATACATTCTGTCAGTACTTTATACGCGACATTAAGTAAGACTATACGTCTGTAGTATAGTCAGGTTATCGCCCTTCTGATACAGTGGCTTTATTAATGCTTCGCTCTACTCATGCGGCTTCAGTTCGGAAAAACATGGTATATATTATTCCTCTATGAGGGCGGCATTTTAGGCCTTCTACTATTTGATATCTTCGTTAAAGATCTAGCATCGCACATGAACAAGAAGTTTACTATCTTCTTTGCCGGTGATGTTCCACGGCTGTATCTGTTCGTATTGTCGATGAATTCATCGTGAAACCGACGGCGTCGATCAGTCTTACTGAGTGAGGTGGCCATACTTTGCTAGAAGTTCCCCAGCGGATCGTCTTATCGATGCGAGCGCCGGGCAGTGATATAACACATGTTCCGGCGTTTCATCGTTTTCAAAATATCCTCAGCAGAAGGTGTCAACGACAACACCCAGCGTAAGTCCCGCGCAAAGCGTCCTTAGGTGGGGTCTAATAAAGTGCCCTACGCAAAATTTTGCTCAGTTCGCGTAAGGTTTCTGAACAGAGCTCCTTGCGAGGCACCTAGGCTTCGCATGCCTCGCATTCTGGGTCCTCCATCCCTCAGTTTCTCATCCGAACACAGAGCTACCTCCTCTACGTGTAAATCGAGATGTGATAGGCAAAGGACAAGTGCAACATGGCATTGCATAGGCCTAATTGCCGTCGTGTACCGTCGTGCCGTCGGGCACAAAGAAGTATTCTGGGACTCAAACCCCAAGATCACCCCACTGCCCTATGGCACAGCCGGAAGGCCTTGCATGCTTTGTTTCTTGCCAAGTACAACCCAGGTACCCCCAGGTACTTGGCCTTTTAGATAGAGTAAGTTGACTTCCTTTTAGATTGGGTAGAGTCATAATTCTCAGCTTTCTTTTCCTTGTGAACAGGATAAACACTGCCTTGGCGGTATTTACCTTGAGAGAACGTTCTGTGCATCGTGCATCATTTGTCAACTATGAGCAGTGCGCTATGCATTAAATTTCACAGCACACCTTCATATTTTCCTGTAAGCTGGATCGCTATGCTTCATTTTTTCCTGCGAGGCAGAACCTAACTTACACAGACAAAAAAAATTGTGAAGGAATATAGAGAAGCCACAAGGAATAAAGAGAACTTCTTCAACACACCAAAAACAACTAAAATTAACGACAATAACCACACAGTTTAACAATTCAAGAGAAAAACGATTGGTCGACTGTTAAATAGAATTGACACAACCTATTTAGCAGGATTTTCAAATGTTTGAATATAAATTGTACCAATTATTAACCAATCACAACAGCGTAATTTAAATTTGGCGCCATGATTTTCTGCCTCGCAGGAAAAAATGAACTATAGATCATATTCTTAGCCGATATTGTAGTGGCCCGACATGTTCACATAACGTTTTTAATTTCTATTTTCAGAAACAACTCCAATTAAAAAACCGAAAAACATTTTAATGCCCAAAAGTGACAAATTTATTTGACGAAAAAAAAAGTTTACAAGTATAAATAAAAGACGTCTCACACACACTCGTATATCGTTTTCGCATACACAAATTTCTTAAAATCGTAAGGTTAAAACACCGAAAAAACGGTCGATTAGTGCACTTGGCTCTCAACGCGCATGCCTCCGGCGCCCTGTCCCAAATCCCTCTGACTTCGTCCAATCAGCGAATAGTCCTTTGCGTTCGGTAAACCGCTGATGACGCAGGCGGAGAGCGCAGAACGATTTAAATTCATCGGCGCCGCGTCAAACCACTCGTTGTTTTCGGCGTCGTAGCACTCGACGAAGTTGATCGTCGTCGAACCTGGCACGAACCGATCTAGAAATTTACGCTCGTTTTCATAGAAACAGACTAAAATCGATTTAACTTTGACGGTAAATGGACAATTCTTATTGTTATCTTTGATCAAACAGAACAAATAGGGATATATTTAAATCATAATGTTAGAGAAAAACCGCTCTCGAGAGGTGAGGAAAAAAGATATAGTAAGATACACTAAGACAGGCTCTGTTGCTTCTTAGATTTGTATAATGTCGAATACGCCATATCGGAGGCATCGTTTATCCAGTCTGTCACTGAGCTGCATGAGAAAGGATGTGTTGACAAAACCCATCTTAATTTAACATAGCTCGATGAGATTTAAGTGTTTATTGTAATAAAATTCATATATCAACAGTTCCAAAGAAATAAAACAAATTTCCGCATTAATAAAGCAATGGGAAACGGCTTTTCTCTAAACTTTTACCCCATTTTTTCTGTTTTTTTTTTTTTTTTTTTTTTACATAAATTACATCAAATGGATTACAAACAGAATTGTTAAACCGTCTTAGTCAAACAGATTTTAATTGCTTCGAATGAATGAGTGTTAAATTTCTTTGCGTTAATGAAAATTTTTTTTACAATCAAACATTATTTTGCACTTATAAACAAATCATACAATATATCTACATAAGTAAATTGTTAATAGCGTGCAAATCTTATTAAAATAAATGAATGCTCACCATTGAAACCTCCAATGACGAAAATAAAATCATCCAAGATGACTGTCGCAAAATTACTTCTTGGGCTGAACATTTCGGCGATGCCCACCCAACTGGCCGACTGTCCGGGGAGGTATTTTTCGCCAGTCGTCAGTCTCGTATAGCCGTTGAAGCCGCCCAAAGCGTACAAACTGTTCCTGAACGCCACCAAAGAAACACCAGACCTGGCAGACATCATGTGTGGTATAAACGACCACTGGTTCGTTAACGTGTCGTACACTTCCGCCGAACTCATAACCTCCTGACCGTTGAAACCTCCAACGATGTAAATTTTGTCTTTGAGGGCAGCCGCACTGGCATCTGATCTCTGCCGCTGCATCGGCGTTATGAGTTCCCATTGGTTACTATCCGGATCGTATCTGGAATTTTTATATTTATTTAATTTATTTATTGAACTTTAACTAATTTATTCATTGAACTCATGATACCTCAAGTGTCAAAATTTGTTGGAAATTTTAATGCCACAACAAATATTTGAATACAAGACCAGGGTGAGCAGAAATTACCTTTCAGCTGAGTTCATCCTTATTCTACCGTTGTAGCCACCCATGGCGTATATTTTTTCATCATGCATCACGACGCTCACGTAACATCGCGGATAATACATGCAGGCGCATTCCCGCCAAACGTGCATTACTGGATCGAAGCAACGAACTGTATTAAAATGTTCATTTCCGTCGAAACCTCCAATCATGTAGATGAGACCTCTAAGCGTGCACAAACCATGATAGGCTCTCGGTACAGAATCAGTGTCAGTTGACAACAGCCAACGATCCGCTCGCGTGTCGTAAGTCTCGATGAAATTCGTCGGACTTCCGGCGCTCCAACCTCCAACGGCGAATAAAATATCGTACGGTATACGTGGTCTTAACAAAAAGTTGTTAACAACGTCTAATTCAGGACTAGGATTTTCTATCAGTTCTATTATGGGCTCCAGAAATTCCTTACATCCCTATATAGTAAGAAATGTTACATCAGTTATTTTATATTATGTTTAAATATAATCGCTCAATGGAGCGAACACAATTAAAAAAAAAGAACCTTTATTTGGCATAATATCTCTACATTTCATTAATTTCATACAATTAAAAAATACTACAATTGTTTCAACGTTAGTAGGTATTCCGGCGGTTAGGACGCCCCCCACCATTTCGCGTTTAAGTCCCACCCCGTTTGTGACGTCACGATCGTGCAAGCCTTGAACGAGTTGAACAGTTCTGAACTGCTTTGAACAACTTTTGATCAGTTATTCAAAGCTGATTAAGAGCTGTTCAAAACAGTTCAAAGCTGTTCAGAGCAGTTCAACTCGTTCAAGGCTTGCACGATCGTGACGTCACAAACGGGGTCGGGGCTTAAAGGAGTAATGGTGAGGGCGTCCTAACCGCTGGAATATCTACTAACGTTTTATCGATCAAATACCCAAGACTTTATTAAGAACATCGACAAGCATCAGTCGTGAAAATAGTGCCATCATCCCCAAAAACCGTCCTTGATGAAGTCGTGAAAATAATCGATTTCATTAAATCCCAATCTCTCAAATATGCGACTATTTCAAATAATCTGCAATAATATGGACAGCGTCCTCAAATCCTGAGGCAATCCACTAGTTCGTTTGTTTGAGCTGTGATTAAAAGCGACTGCTTTTTTTCACTGATCACAACATGAGAATATTGGAAGCATGGCTATTTAGAATCCTAAATCTAGACTAAATCTAGATTCTAGAGCATATTTACAAACAAGGTTTGATGAACCTTAGTCTTCAAGCAAAAGACACAACAGAGTTCATAGCTAACGCAAAGTGTATAAACAAAGATGTTGCACTTTTGGTCGGAGACAACAAAGGATCGCAACCTTAACAGTTTTCCAACATTAAAACTGTTCTGAAAAGTGGCCCTGGAGAAAAACCTGCCTGGTGGCTTTTGGATTTTGCGACCAAACAAGTTAGAAAATCGTTGACATATCCGAAAGAATACTGAAATGCGAAATATCAGAAACAAATAGTGAAAGTAGCTCAAAAGAATGAGGTAAAGAAAAAACGTTAGTAACTATGACAATATAGGAAGAGAAAAAAATGGTAACAAAGGCCAAATCGATTTTAAAAGGATAGAACGTGTGTAACGATAAAGAATTGACGAAGAAAAAAAGACCGATACAAAATGAAACATGGAAACTGATGGAGAAACAGAGGCACAGAGAAAGAATACAAAAATGGGACACAAAAAGTTAAAGGCAAAAGGAAAATTCAAAGCATGCTTTAGGAATAAAAAAGTTTTTGAAAATTGAAACAAATGAATGATACCTTGTGTACTTACCGGAAGAGTACAATTAGAAGTGTCAGGAGACAAAAAAGAATGAAGAAAAAGGAAAACGTAAAGAGGAATAGCTAGCAACAGCAATAAAACGCGAAGAGCGAGCGAGATAAGTTTGAGAAAATCGAGAAAAACAAAAGTGGTAAAATTGGTCTAGTGGCTTAGGCAGTAAATCTATAATCTTAAATTCTAAGTTTCAAATCTTATTTACGGACATTGGAATTTTATTTCAGAGATGAAATTTAGAATGTTTCTATCTATGAATTGGTTTTCTATGTTTCTCTACTTCTTGCATCGTATGCTGGAATAGGTTTCTCTAACAAATGTAAATCAGTCGTTGCCGAAACCCAAAGACCACACTGTAATTGGGTTCGACATGTTGCGGTGCCAGAACAACATGGGTTAAACATGGTTCAACATGGGTTAAATAAAATAAATAAACAAAGACACTAAAGAACAACAGTGAAACAGGTAGACAGTTGATGATCAGTGCAAAGAACACACAAAAAATTCTGAACGCAAGTGAGATAAGTTTGAGAATTTGAGGACTATCAAAAGTAGAAGAATTGATAAGGTTTGATAAAGTCGGTAAATATTTGAAACGAGAGAACGATAACATAAAGACAGTAAAGAACAATGGAGAGACACGTAGACAGTTCATGAACAGTGCAAGGAAGATAAAAAGATACAATCAGCACCAGCCGAGGGTAAGCAAAATTTGGAGTATTTAAGTACTTAAGAAGAAAAAAGAAGATGTAGCAAACTAAAGGTTTTACCATTAGAAGAGAAGACAAATTATTTTGTAGACATTTTGAGGGTAAAGGAAGAGGGGTGGGAAGAGTTACAGAAAATAATAAGAACATTGATGAAATGATAGACGAAGGGATATAGTAACTGTGGTAAATATTATCCGTTGGATTTATGCGCCAAAAAGAAGCGGATGAAATTATTAGAGATTATGAGGAGTAATTGCAAGATTTCAATGTGGAAACGAAGAAAAGCCAAATAAAGACTGGGTGGATTAAAAAATGTAAAAAGTATGATTTCTATGGAAAGGAGAAGACAAATGAGAATATTTAGTAAACAGCTGTGATTGAGTGAACGAGAAATGGCGTCAAGAGGAATGTCGGGAATGTCACAAAATGTTTAACCGAAGATCCTGTTGAAAGAAAATGCTATACTATTTAGGAAATACAAATAGAAGTTAGTAACAAACCCCTAGAAAATTATACTGTAGCATGTGATTCTATTGCTCCGAACAGTTACTTACTCCACGCATATTTTATTTTTTATTTATTCATTTTACACCTTTGTTATGCCCCCCCCCCCACCAACCCAATTACAGAGTGCGGTCTTTGGCGTCTTTGGCGACGACCAACTTAAGTTGTTAGAAATCTATTCCAGCATGTGGTGTAAGGGAAACGTGGAAAAACTAATCAGAATAGTCGGTCGAAAGGCTAAATCAAAGTTAGAAACATTGTAAACTTCGTCTCTGAAATAAAATTCAAATGTCCGTAACTGAGATTTGAACCTTAGACATTCAGATTACTGACCTACTGACTAATCCATCATACCAATCTTCATGAAGATGACCCCATTGTAACGTTAGACATACTTTTAGAATAATATTGATTTGCCTTTCTTATTAGGAACGCAAATTGTCAACAAATTATACTATTTTAAAAAGTCGTATTCAAAAACGTAACGATATGTGACAAACCTGATTTTCTTGCACCAGATCCCATTTTAATATATTCCTAATAAACTCCGCACAAAGTGTCCCCAATCTGACGCACTTGAGCAATTGGAAGAGATATATTTTCCGATTGAGGGGATCTTCCTCCACCCATCTTTGGACGGCTTCGAACACAATCTCCTCGTTTTTTACGTTCAATTCATCGGACTGCAGAATATCAACCAATTCCTCCACCTCCAACGAAGTGAACTCTTTGTTTTCCTTGACCAACTCGGTGAAATTGTGCCTGACGTAAAGACGTCCGCGCAACTCCAGATCTTTGCAGAAGTAATGCCGCGCAAAGTGCAGGATTCCGATGCAATTGTGCGGTCGTAGGTGTTCTGGAAAATATTTTTTTGATGATTTAACTTGTCGATTCCACAATATCCACATTTTGTATGTGATTTAGACATATATGGACCTTACCCAATACGAATTGACAACACAGTTGAACGACTCCAAGTACTTCGAACTGATCGGCATAGCGTAATAATAACTCGACGTTTTCGGCGGTTATGCGGCAATTTCCGGTGTAGGCAAAGTCTATTAATTTTTTGATAATGTTTCCCGGTGCTTTCAAATGTGCATCTGTGGTTTCTGGTTGGTTTCTGTTTATAGAATTTGTGAATAATGCCTGAAACAAACAATTGTGTGAATCTTAATGAA
This sequence comes from Lethrus apterus, assembly GCA_018397195.1. Taxonomy (NCBI): domain Eukaryota; kingdom Metazoa; phylum Arthropoda; class Insecta; order Coleoptera; family Geotrupidae; genus Lethrus; species Lethrus apterus. The sequence continues at coordinate 1,468 of JAFFZR010021885.1, read as the reverse complement.
AATGTTTAAAAGACTTTAGGCAACAATTGGTATAATCTCTTAGGATTTTACGACCGTTCTCAATTGTCTTTATCTTTGGATTGAAACAGCGCCGAGTATTATGAAATTAGTATAACCAGAGGACGATTATAAACTCGTCTGTCAAAATGACTTAACTGTCAAATTGTTCCAAGTTTCCCAATAAAAAAGTAAAAATCTTTGGTGTATTCACGATTTGTACCTTAAAATATGGACTGACTGCCGATATTATGGCCCTGTGCACCTTAAATTCTGTCCCATCTTCGCACCTAATAATGCCATCGCACAGTTGATTGTTCGTGCGAAATTCGCTCCATATCGGCGGAAAATCTATCGGTCCTATGACCTGGGGCATGCATACGCACTTTCGGCACTTGGACGCCGTCCGTTTTCTGCTCGCGACTTTTGTCTTGCTTTGGGCCGTTGCAAGCCGCGGCGTTTTCGACCTCGACGGCACCTTACGCAGTTTCATGCTGAAGTCCATATTCGAGCGCGTAAGAAACGTTACGCTAAAATGTGACACAAACGCACAGCGTCGTCGTCGTCGTGTCGTTGTATAATTGAGATCCGGGTTGACGTTTGACGTTTCGTCGTCCTATTTGTGTTCTTTTGTATTTTCAAGGCTTGAGAGATTATCGGCGATGACAATAATTGTTTTCCATTCAAATTGCTGTGATGTGTCCGTTTTTAAAATTGACGAATTATTATTTCATTTTGGAAGTATTTGTTCCAGTCGCGAAGAATAAGAGAATTTGAAAAAACTATAAAAAATATCAAAAATAATTTTGATGAAAAATTAAAATAACTTGAGAACGACGCTTTTTAGCGTTAACACCTCCCATAACAAATCAACTAGGATTTTAAAAAACCATAAATATAAAAATATGTATACTGTTCTACTTAAAATAAGTTGTAAGTACATATATCATCGTCAGGTCTACGGGCCCCGTTGCGTTGGCCCATGGCTTCTACAAATTTTCTCCATTTTTTCCGATTTTGTTGTTACCTCTCTCCAATTTTGAAAGCCTTTCTTTCTCGGATCATTTTCCACTATCGTGACCATTTTCGCATGCAGGTAAAAGGGTGCCCAGTACCGCAACTCGGACCTTCCCTTTTCCACTGACTCCAGCTATCTTTTGGTATGCCTTTTTTTTTTCTTAACTCCATCCCTATTTTCTACAACTTTTCGGCTACGTCCTGCAGGTAATCTATGTGATCGGAACTAATTATATATAAAGATAATAATTGACTGGAGTGGATATACAGCGTGGTGCATAAAAAACGGACAGAGCTGTAGTATCGTTATTAGTCATCCGATTTTCAAAATTCAAAAACCGCATTGAATTGTTCAAAGCCCGCTATAAACTGGCAGTAAATAATATGTTTTATTTTGAAGCGCCTCTGAACAACGATTGTCAACTTTTTTTTTTAAATGGCAACATATCTTTTT